>JXPH01014815.1:1009-16094 GCA_001014845.1 Mochlonyx cinctipes
ATAAATAAATAATAAATATTGACGTGTTAAATAAACACGCTGTTCCAGCTTGATTTTTTCACGCCAACAATGACAACGTCATCGCACATTTTTCGAGCAGTAAATATTGACGTGTATTACACATGCTGAATCAGCGTATCGAATAACCATGGGAGACAATTCAACGTGTTTTTTCACGCCGAATCGACGTAAATTTTACTCTGAGTGTAGGAGGACGATTTCAACGGGTTAAATTTTTAACGCGCCAGTGGTTGGTCAAATTATGGTAACTATGGACCTGTGATGTTGACTGACCCTACTTCACACATGCCTGACCTATTTTAATGGTCCGCTCAGTCTATATTATTAGATTAGGCAACCTCTAGCGAGTTCTGTAAAAAGATTAAATTTTAATATTCAGATAATTCAGGATTTATTATTGTGGAGTTCATACAGGGTCACACATTTTCAATAAACTAGCGAAATTCTCTGATAAGAAAACGGTACTATTTTTAGCAAGGCAGATTTTACACATTTAGAGAAAAACTCAAGCTAATTCGGCATGTTTTCAGACGGTGAATTGAATCCAATGATTATTCGACACACATTCAGCGTGTGTAAAACATGTCAAGATTTACTGCTCGAAAAATGCAAGTTGACGTCCTCATTGCTGGCGTAAAAAAATAACGCTGGAGCATCATGTTTTACACGCCAATAAAGGGTGCGTTTAGCGTATGATTATTGGATGTGCACCGTAGGGGGAAGCTCGCCAGATTAGCGTGTTTTTTTTTTTAATTTGTTTATATTTTTTTGTGATTGTTTTTAATTCTCAGATTTTAAATTTACTTTATAACTTTTATTTTTTTATTTCTTATTTATTATTTCTGGGATCGCACCACCCGTCTTTGCTTGCTGATTGGAAGGCGGTGCTTCCGATCAGCAAGCAAAGACACTATCTAATACACCAACCACCACTACACCGTCCACCATCTCTATAAAATCCACAACCACGTTGCACCGCTATTTTAACGTGTGCAGACAGGACGAATTAGCGTGCTCGTTCTTGCATTGTATTGTGAGCGAAAAGCACGTCACATAAGCATGTCGACGCCATCGGTTTGGCGTGCATGAACAGGTCGATTTCACTTCTTTTTCAAATTCGAGCAAACACTGTTTCGTGTGTTTTTCGGTTGAAATAAAATCAACGTGCGGCACGTTGACTTCATTGGCATGCAATTTTTTTGAGTATACAATGAGCAAAAACCCTAAATTTAGGCGATTTTATAAAATTGTACTAGACTTAAAATATATATAAAGATTTCAATTGCTTGCATTGACGGATATTTCCATTCAAATAGAATTTAATTTTTCAACGAAATTTATTTGCTATGGTCGACGTTTCGTTAAATATATTTACTTTGCCAGGGTTTCAGGTGCATTTTTTCATGCGCAAGTTGTCTTTTTCTTCATTATCCATCTATTTATGAACAGAAGAAGGCTTATATTACTCAATAAGAGTACATGTTTTAATTATAATCTCCCTTTGTGGTTTCCTATAATTTTAGAGTAAGATGAACCATAAAAGAAGATCAATGAGCTCTTTTTGGTTACCTTGAGTTCTTATTTAACGAAATCAAATCGGAGATTCCACTGCCGAACTGTTTAAGATACAATGAACCATTTTTAGAGTCCCCAGTGTAAGGTTGTGATAAGTAGTCAAGAAATTGTTTACTCCTAAATTAAGTTTAATTTTATCCGTTCCTGATACTTCTAGATACTTGGAATCAAACGAGATCATATCAGAGCATCGAAACATCACTTGAATATGGATCAAATATCTGGCATTTGAGGACCTGGGGAATCATATATTAAATTTTTATTTGCTACACCCTAACCTAAGCATCATCACATCAAGCATATTTCATATAAAATGAAAAAAATATTTAATTTCAAATAGAAAATTTGATATAGAAAATAAGAAGATTTCATAAAAAAAATTATTAAAAGATGATGAAGAAAAATAAATTTTGTGTAGATAGGTATTGAGAGATAATTCAATTTTAGATTGATTTGTCTTTTGACAAAATTAAATTTCAAAAATGAAATTCGGAAGAAGGTTCGTTTTTCTTTGGAGAGTTATGTGGAAAAGATTTTCAATAAAAGAAAATTTATCGTTTTATTTCATTGTCTGTCCTTCAGTGTATTGCCAGGAATACTCCCTCAACTCCCCCACCCCCAACGTCCCCAAGCCACCTCCATTTCTTTGCAGTCATCGACTCGACTTCTTTGAAAAACTTTACATCTTACATCTTGACTTTCTCAATTTGAATCCATAAAATATTATCATTTTTATTTTTTACGATCTTTCATTATATGAATTAAGTATACCTACCTCTACTTCTACCTCAAAAATGTATATTCAGATCAAGGAACCTTCAAGTCATCATTAAATTACGGGAGCCCCATTCAAATTGCATAAAAAAATTGAATATTCATGAAAATTATGTTGAACCACCCAAACCATTTGATTCGTTCATATTAAATTAACTGAATTGTTCAAGTTGGTACTAGGACTCGATTCTGATCCGAATTTGGAGTCGAAAGTTTGAAGTTGTAGTAGGAAATGCATTAAATGCAACCACTGCATATTTATTAACGAAGACTTCAATTACTTATCAGACTTTGGGGATTTAAAAAAATTTGAATTCATAGCTCTGCATTTTGTTCGATATCAATTTGATTCATTTTTGTATATGTACTGTGGGAGTCTAATGAATATTATGTAGAAGTTGGTAATTTTAACTGCATGGGTACATCATACACGTTAAAACTATTTGTAGTTAAACTCGTCTATGGTTCCAAGAAGAGAAAATCAACTAATAACTAAAAAAATCCTAGCAAAGAATATCGATTTTGTCACACTTGGCCGAATGTCATACGGCATAAAGCCGTTTGGTGGAATGCCATATGGCTGAATCTCATTTGGCCGAACAGACGAAAGTTATTTGAACATTTGGCCGAATCATAAGAAATATTTGGGGAATTTGGGCGAAATAGAAAAAAAATCTGGCGGCATTTGGACAAAATAGACAAAAAATGCATGCAAAAATGTCCTAGAGAAAAAGGTGCATTAAGTGGGATTTTTAATTACCGGCAAAAAAAACTTTCTTTATCTAAAATTCATAATCAATTTTTAAAAAGGATGCATTTTCTGCAATAATGTTAATATAACTTTATCCTTATCACCATGGCTGTTAAAAGTTGCATCAATTGTTCCAGCACCATTTCTAGTTCACCAACTTTGATTTGATTTGAAACTCTCAAACTCAGGGGGCTGAATAACTTTGATAAAATTGCTCAGCTCTTTAAATTTAGGAGCTTCAAATCTAACCAGAGTAGGTGAACTAGAAATTGTGCTGCAACAATCGATGCATCTTTTAACAGCCATGCTAATCACTAAATCCTGTGGACAATTATTTTAAAAAGAATCGACACAGCGCTTGATGCAACATTACTAAGAGAACAGGCAGATTTTTGAAAGAACTGCTCCTGTTTTTACCAAATAAATACGCTCAGAATCATAATTGAGGAGTGTATCGAGTGGAACCGACTACTGTACGTAGTTTTTGTTGACTTCCAGAAAAATCTTTGATCTGCTAAAACAGGACGCAATTTGGCAAAGTTTAAGCGATAGAGGAGTTCCTGCAAAGGTTATTGATCTGATCAAGGAATCTTTCGACAACTGCACTTGCAGCGTCGTACATCAGAATAGACTCACCGACCCGATTCCCGTGAAGACTGGTGTTCGACAAGGATGTTTTCCCCTTTGTTGTTTCTGGTTATGTTGGATGATGTGCTGCGCAAAGCATTTGATGTAAAAAAGCGTGGCATAAAATGGAAAAATGTGAATTATCGTCTAGAAGATACGGACTAAGCTGGTGACCTGGCTATGCTATCTCATGAAAATACACTGCTGTAAGCATCCGAGACTTGGAATGTGACTGAATCAGTCCCCAATAAAATTCAGACATTTGTCAATCGATGCCTGCGGCAAATCCTCCGGATAAGATGTCCTCGAACAACTACTAACACTGAATTATGGCAGTATTGTGATATGACCCAATCAGGCAACGTAAACTTGGGTGGATCGGCCACGTGCTACGAAAAGNCTGGAGGGATATCATCAACGCCAGGAATTTTTCCATTTTTCAAAGAAGATAATGCTGCTTCGACCTCCGCTCTACTGGGTGGCTCAACATTAATCCTCGTACTGATGCTGACGGGTGCTGGAGCTGGATTTTGCTGGTTGTTAACGGGCTGCTGTGGATCGTNCTGATGTGGATCGTCTGCATCGTTATTAATAACTTCGTTGAAGTGCTCCCACCCCCTATGCAGTTGCTCGTCTTCAGTATGCAGGATGTTCCAGTCCTTACCCTTCATGACAGGCAGAACCCTCTTTATGATCGGATTCGCAAGCTCTTTAGAGATACAAAATAATTGTTTAGAATCTTTACGTGCTGCAGCATTCTCTGCTTGNGCAAGCTCTTTAGAGATACAAAATAATTGTTTAGAATCTTTACGTGCTGCAGCATTCTCCGCTTTTTATTTTTGCAACAATTTGCATTATTTCTCCAAACAAGTGTTTTTTTGCTGTATCCTGAATCCAATAATTTTCCAGCCTTTTGAATTTTGACTGCCCTTGTGGCTTGATCGGTAGCGCGTCTGCCTATCAAATCCGACCCGTGACTATTGAATTAACTTGCGTTTTTTCAGCGTTGTCAAGAAAGGAGATTGCTTTGTGTGCGCTATTGTTAATGAATAATAGGGTAAACAAGGTATTTTCCAACATGTATCGTCAGAGTCATGCTATCAAAAATATACTTGCTGCAAAAATTTAAGTATGGGATAGAAGGCGTTCGAATGGCGTTTGTCGAAGAGGTTAGTCAGTTTCCTCGCAGCAAAAATTGAACACGACTTGATGGGCTCAATGAACTGGTAACTCATTATAATAACCATTAAAGTTGTGGTGGTTCGGAATCCACTATAAGCTGTAGGTCCACTAAAACCTAGAAAGTTTTCTTAAATATAAGGACTCGCCTGGTCGCAATAGGCCTCATTATATATTATTATTATTTGAATTTTGAAAAAACCTTGAACAACCTTTTACTACACATTCAGATAATTAGGTTGCACGTATTGTAAAATCGGTGGAAGGTATCGAGAACGGAGGCAGGGTAGACAGGGTCACATTTTGTTTTTGACAAAAGTTTTAAGCCTTATCGGTGAAGATGTAGAATGTGCTACCGGCCTCTGGAAGTAGCCAATTCGTCCTCTGGAAATCCAATTTCGGATCAAAAATATCCAAAATTGTCAGATTTTTGATCCAAAAGTGTCTGTTTTACTAATTCTATTCGCGGGGTGCCGTTCTCTTGTGGTTCTTCCCATCAGCCACATATGCAACAATCTAAAGACGAATTCAGTGGCATTAATTTTTAATGCCGCTATTTTTTACGTGTTATCAAAGAAAAGCAATCATTGTAATGTTAGTCATTAGGAATCGATCAAAAAGTTACATCACGTCTACTGAACAAATTACCAGCATTACAGTATACTCAAGAACATACCGACCTCCTTTCACCCTATCAAAAGCAACACCCTTCCAGCTTGTGGCGTGTTTTCTTGATTATATATTTTTACATAAAAAGATCATAAAATTTCCCATATATGTCGTGTTTACACTTTTAAAATTGAGAAAACAAACTCTCAACACATTGTTTTATCATTTGGAATCTTCAAGAGAAATTCGTATTTTATTACCGCGTCTCCTATAATCAAGATCAAAACTACACACAAACAGTATACACAAAATCCATTCAGGGCGTTGTAAATCTGAATCTCTGCAGTGCATTTCGCAAATGAACGGTTAAATATTCAAAGCATAAAGGTGCATAAAATACGTACAAATTACCTCAATTGCATCGTTAAAGTTGATTCAATGCACGAGGCTCTGCACCAAATATTCTATTGGTATATTTTGCTGCGTGTAGCTATTTTGTGGTCATGTTTTATTGGAAAAACAGAATCAATTTTCTCGTGATGAAACTTTTAAACAAATTTTCCCATCGGCACTTTTTATGTTTTTGCGTAATTGGATTTTTTTTTGAAGCGTTGCAATAAACATTGTTTATAACCCTCCATTTCAAATGCAAAAAATAACAGTATGAATTCATGAGGTTGTCAACTTTTAAAATACTATGTTGTCAATTGTGTCAAGAAAGAGCTGGATGGAAAATTTGGTTTTGAATCAAATTTTCAGAAATTACATTAGAAAAATTGGACTACCCTTGTGGCTTGATCTGTAGAGTGACTGTCTATCAACAAGAAGGGTACGGGTTCAAATCCGACCTGTGACGATTGAATTAATATATAATATAATAATAATAAGGCCTATAGGTACCCTATTGGGACCAGGTGAGTCCTCATATTTCAGAGAACTTTCTAGGTATTAGTGGACCTACAGCTTATAGTGGATTCCGAACCACCACAACTTTAATGGTTAATGCTAATGAGTTACCATTGCAATATGTATATACATTGGAAAGCCTTGGCTTATTTATACATTAATAAAATACAAATACAAATACAAATAAAAATAGAGATAAAACCATTGAACCGTTTTAGAAATTTGTTTTTGATCTTTCACAGAAGTGGGATAAAAAATAACAAAAAGAGAAACATCTATAATCCGTCTTGTGGTTTACTCTGATTTTTTTGGATTACGTGAACTTTTCTGTGTGAACAGAAAGGTCAAAGGATATTTTCTTCACATATATTTTTGATAAATTGTTTGTACAACTTCAAAAAAGGGTTAGGATTTTAATTTTAGAATTAAAACCAACACTTAGATCTATGAAAGGAAAGAGTTTTTCAGCATGTATGTTTGTTGTGGTTGTTGTGGGGAGAAAAATGTGGTTTCATAATAAAGTTGCGTGTTTTTAGTTTTACCACTACGATTTAAACTTTTATCATCACTTCACCAACTATACTTTAGGGAAAAATATAGAAAAAAAATCCCTAATCAAATCTTAGTTAAAATAAATAGAAAAAATACCTACTCGCCAAAAAATAACTCAAACAAACGAGAAATTTATTTAAATTTTATCGTTCAATTGAAATTCTGGGAACAAACTTATTTATGGTCGTCTTTTTATTTATCGCAAAAAAATGCCATCAAATTATGGTGATGGCGCGGGAGAATGAGGAGACAAAGTGAAAATAATATTTCTCAATTTAAATGTAATGTGCGATGTCGACACATTTTCACACAGCACGAAAAGGCAAAATATGAACCCGCAATCTCTCTATGGGTTTTCATAAAAAACGTAGAAAACCACAAAGTGGACTATTTTTCTTTCCTTTTTTAGTGATTGTATATTTTAGTATAGGAACTCGATGTAGACTTGAACAAAGGTCATATGTGCCAATTTTGAAGAGGGTTTTGAAAATTATTTACAGAGTTAAGTTTCCAAGAAAATCAGAGTAATTTGAAGCACTAGAAACAGATGATATTATTCCAAAGTAGCAATATAAAACGTAGTAAACTACAAAGTGGACTATGTAGATTTTCATTTATATTTATTCTATACTTTGTGATAAGAACTGGATACTTCGACAAAGATGCTATGAGTAAATTTTAAAGAGGATCGGAAAAGTATTTACAGAGTTATCCATGAAAATCTGGTGATTGAAAACACCGGGAATAGATAATATTATCCCAAATTTANTTCGACAAAGATGCTATGAGTAAATTTTAAAGAGGATCGGAAAAGTATTTACAGAGTTATCCATGAAAATCTGGTGATTGAAAACACCGGGAATAGATAATATTATCCCAAATTTAGCACAGGGACTGTTCTTGGGCACTTGCCATATGCTTATATTCCGAATTTGAGCTCATTCCGATCAAGAGAACTCGAGAATTCTGGAGGTGGCCGGTACCTAGGAGCCTTTAGATACCGATGTCCCAGGATCAAACTCTTTTAGGAACTGTTCTTGGATACTTACCAATATCTTATATTCCCAATTTGAGCTCACTCCGATCACTAGAACTCAAGAATTTCAGAAACTCCTGGTACCTAAGAGCACCAGATACGGATCTCGCAGGGTCAAACTTTTTTAGGAACAAAAGCTTATATTCCCAATTTCAGCTAATTCCGATCACGAGAACTCAAGAATTCCAGAAGCTTCTGGTACCTAAGAGCTCCAGATACCGATGTCCTTCGGTCAAATTTTTGCAGGAACTGTTCTTGGATACTTATCAAAAGCTTATATTCCAAATTCAAACTCATTCTGATCATTGAAACTCAAGATTTCTGGAAAACTCGGATAATTTTGTATGGGGGCCTCCAGACCCCGTGGTCCGATTTGGTCCATTAACGATCTCTTTTTTGCTTTTGTTGAGAAAAGCCTCCACACAAAATTTTAGACAAATCGGTTGAGAATTACCTGAGTTATCATAGACACAGACACACGACGACGTCAGACATACGTACAGACATTTTGTTTAGCTTTTTTCACGTTTCAGACCATTTTGAGCTACTTTTTCTGAGGAACAAAAATTTTTTTTTACTGAATACAAAAGCTTTTCTTTGAAAGAAAGAAAGAGCGCTAAAAATTATAAAAACATATTACGATTCGGGAAAAGACCCATGTTTTCTCTTCCGATTTTACCCGAGTTTTTGGTAATTTTTCTGGAATATCAGAAAAATATCACATGTTCGGACAAAATCAGAACCAAATACACAGAAGATGGAAAAACAGGTCTTTTTCTCAGATGTTTTTTGCAAGTGTGTGGAAAATATTTTTGAGCACTTACCGAAAGCTTATATTCCAAATTTGAGCTTATTTCATTTCCAACAGAAGCCAACATTCTGTCCTTGTTCTCCATTTTTCGGAGCTGTTCATTCACACTCAAAAAAATATTCCTGAATCTCAGATTAAAAGAGCCGATAATACATCTGAGATCTGAATTCTCAATCGTTGATTCGTATTATTTCCATTAGCTTTCGAAGTTCGGGTTTAAAGCAGAAAATAAATAACAATATCCTATGCCAAGGTTCAGACTCATGATCTCTCGCTTCCAAAGCTAGTGCTGTGAAAAATATTATAGTGCGCTTGCGCATACATAATCCCCGAATTTATTCGGGAGAATTTCACTTTTCGGGATGTTTGCATTTAAAAATCCCGAGTCTTAAGCATCGGCTCAGGTGATGTATTCCTAAATTTAGCATAGGAACTGGTTTTGGGCACTTACCAAAAGCTTATATTCCAAATTTGAACTCATTCCGGTCACTAGAACTTAAAAATTGAATTATTTTCTAAGTTTGAGCTCATTCCGATCATTAGACGAGATTTCCAAAAAAAAATCTGGCGAGTATGTATGGGGGCCCCAGACCCCGTGGCCGGATTTGACCGAATAACTTTGAGAAAAGACCTCACATTAATTGCCTGAGCTATCGAGAACACAGACAGACTGACTCACACACAGACAAAAAACATTTCAGATTTTTTTTGCGTTTTAGGCAGTTTGGAGTCTTATCTGCAGTCTTATCTGTAGATAAGACGGGAGGAGAAAGAAAAGCTAAAAACTTTTTATTTTATATAAATAAGTGTAGAGAAAAGTGGCTTGCTTTTTATAAAAATAATTCGGGGTTGATGGTGGTAAGTTGTGAGAATAAGTTTTTATTTGTTACTTGTTAAATACCAGAAGGAATACAGAACTTTCATTTCCACATTACGTTTGGATATGATGGGCTCCGTCAAAAAACACAATTTTGTTAATGTACTTTTAAACATTTTGGCATTCTACAATAATGATCTTTTACTGTCACCCTCTATATTTTTTTAAATGTCAAACCACAAAAAATAACTTGAAAGTAAATAAATAAATCAATTTTACATACAAACTGCGATGGCGCCAACAAACTGTAAGTAAATTTGAAGGTTGAGCCAAATGGATAAAACAATAAAACGGCAATAAGAACGCATGCATGACAGGCAACGTATCAAACATATTACATACATATTTCATGTGATTTTGAACTATGCTTATTTTTATGTTGTACCGTATGCCTTTGCAGTTATAGATTCAGGATAAATAAATAATTCTATCAACAGGCAATTTTTTTGCAGACTTCAAACAATTCCTTATTTATTTATATTGTTTAAATCAGAAACTGAATTGAAGCACTAGGATTCAAAATCATTTATTTAGGCTGTAATCTTCCTATTCATGTTCATTTTAATAATTGATAAATACAGATTTTGATTAGGACATTTTTATTCGTTTCAACTAGGCTGCGGTTACGGTATTTTAATAGAAAAACGTAGGAGACCACAAAAAGGATTATGTAGCTTTTCATCATATTTATTGTATATTTTGTGAAAGGAACTGGATTGAGACTTCGACGTAGATGATATGTGCAAATTTTGAAGAGGATCGGAAAAGTATTTACAGAGTTATCCAAGAAAGTCTGGTAATTGGAAGCACCAGGAATGGATAATATTATCCCAAATTTAGCATAGGAACTGTTCTTGGATACTTACCAAAAGCTTATATTCCAAATTTGAGCTCATTCCGATCACGGGAACTCAAGAATTCTGGAAGTTCCTGGTACACAGGAGCCCCCAGATCCTGATGTCCCGGGGTCAAACTTTTATAGGAACTGTACTTGGGCACTTACCACAAGATTATGTTCCAAATTTGAACTCATTTCGATCATTAGAACTCAAGAACATTTGGAACAGCTTTTTTTTTGTTTTGCTGAATCCATAACCTTTTCATGTATTGAATGATAGTGATGAAAAGCTAAAATTTCTTAAACTCCAGAGTCCCTGAGAAATGTTTATTTTCCGAGATAAAGTAAAGTTGATCTTATGATTTGACAGTATTTTTACCTGACCAGAACACTGGTTGGCAGGGTCTAGATAGAAGGCAATTCCCAGAAGGCCGATTTATTTTTCGAGTTTGGACATTTTGCCCAATAAAAAAAAATTAAATGAATAGCTCATTTTAATTGATCCATTCATACCCGACATAATGCACCCGTTTTTCAAAGAATTTATTTTGTGATTAGGATACAGTAAAATTAATATTATTGCACACAAATAATGCACCCTTTTTTCATAAATTAATTATGTAATTTAGTTAGACAAAGTTATTTTTGGCCTATAATTAGAAAACCCCACATAATACACCCTATTTTCAAAGTATTTTTTAGTGAATAGTATTCAGTAAAATAATTATTATTAGATTACACACAATGCAAATTGATTATGAATTTTACTTATAGAAAGTTATTTTATCGCCGATTATTTAAAAACCCTATATAATGCACCCTTTTTTCAATTTTTTTTAGTGATTAGGATAAAGTAAAATTAATATTATTACAAAAACTACACTCTTTTTCTGAAATTGATTATGAATTTTTGTTAAAGAAAGTTATTTGTGGCCAATAATTAAAAAACCCCGTATAATGCACCATTTTGTTATAGAAATTTTTTAGTGAATAGGATACAGTAAAATAAATATTATTACATAATGCACCCTTTTTTCTAAAATTGATTATGAATTTTTGTTAAAGAAAGTTATTTGTGGCCAATAATAAAAAACCCCATATAATGCACCATTTTCTCAAAGAAATTTTTCAGTGAATAGGATACAGTAAAATAAAGATTAAAATATTATTACATAATGCACCCTTTTTTCTTAAATTGATTATGAATTTTAGTTAAACTTATTTTTGGCCGATAACTAAAATATAGGGTTTGCCCCTTTTTTCAAAGAATTTTTGTTAGAGCTTAGGATACGGTAAAATTAATATTACTGTGCTCAATGCAACCTTTGTCTTCAATTGATTATGAATTTTAGTTAGAGAGAGTTATTTTTTGCCGATAGTTAAAAAACTCCACATAATGCACCCTGTTTTCAAGGAATTCATTTTAGTGATAATGATACAGTAAAAATTACACAAAAAGAATGCACCTTTTTCATAAATTAATTATGTATTTAAGTTAGACGAAGTTATTTTTGGCCTATAATTAGAAAACCCAAATAATGCAACCTATTTTCAAAGTATTTTTAGTGAATAGTATTCAGTAAAATAAATGTTACACACAAAATTGATTATGAATTTTAGTTCGAGAAAGTTATTTTTGGCTAATAATTAAAAAACCCCATATAATGCACCCATGTCAAAGAAATTTTTTAGTGAATAGGATGCAGTAAAATAAGTATTATTACACAATGCACCCTTTTTTCTTAAANGCCAGTAACTAAAAACCCCATATAATGCACCCTTTTTCCAAACGATTTGTTTTAGTGCCTAGGATACAGTAAAATTAATGTTACTGTGCCCAATGCAACATTTGTCTTCAATTGATTATGAATTTTAGTTAAAGAAAGTTTTTTTTGCCGATAATTAAAAAACCCCACATAATGCACCCTTTTTCCAAAGAATTTTATTAGTCTATAAGATACAATAAAATTAATAATATTGCAAGTAAATCGTTTATTTTTTGGTGGAAAGAACCACTATCGTATTTTAACTGAAAAGCCGTCATTTTACTATTTATTATTTGAATAAACAGTAAACATTGCAGTAAACATTGCATTCACTGCCTGTGTTTGCGCAGACGACCAGCTGTTCCAATCTAATTACAACAAGATATCCGTACACAGTGATGGAAAATTGGGCACAATTGAGCCCAATACTAAATTTTTGAAATTTTGTAGCGCCTTGTTTGTGCTTGGTTGCTTTAAACAAAATCCATAGTCTTACTACATGAGTGAGTGCCAGTGCCAGTTTCCCAGGAGAGGGCCATATAAATCTGTCATATCATCAGTCCTAGGAGATAGCTGATATCGAACTGTAATGTAAGAACAACAGATAATACACCCTTAGTTCTGATATTGGTTATGAGTTTTAGATAATGGAGAGAAATTTTTTTTTTTTTGTATTTCGTCCAAATGTCCTAAATAATTTTTTTATGATTCCATCAAATGTTCAAATAACTTTTTTCTGTGCGCCCAAATGGGATTCGGCCATATGGCATTTGGCACTCGGTCAAACGTACCCAAAACAAAACAGTTAACAAAACGGCTCCGGGTCTGACCCAAAAAGCAAGCACAAAGAGAAGAAAGGATGAAACACCAAACACCTGTTTCTTCATTCCATTCAATTCAATTTGTAATTTTGGGTCTGGGAAATAAATAACGAGTTGATTGAAAATATTATTTGTAAAAACAAGCAATAATCAAATCAACAGAAAATTGGAAAACTGAACCTTTTTCCATCTTTCAGAACAGAATTGAAATTGATAAAAAAGGATGAGATGAAAAAAGCTTTTTCTTCTTGATATTATTACACCCGAAGCATATCTCTATTCTCCACAGAGACAGACTGTATTCAATCTGTTTTTCTTTCCAAGTCAATCAAAAGGATTTTGGTGCCAGACATTGCATTTTTCAAGGAATAAGAATAAACAATGTGTCGCAAGTCCTTTCAGTTATTTGTTTATAAAAATATGAAGCATGTTGTTTAGATATTTTTTACAAAGCTTGACCCCAAGCGGTTTTTCCAGACTAAAGTTTGTTTATCAGGAAGTATCTCAGTATGAGAGAGAGGACTGAGACTGAAACTACAGTCGATAACGTTTGAAACCAAAATGAGTCACATATAGCTATAATTAGTTTCATATTTTTTATGTTCGTCTGTTTGTTTGTCTATCTGGTTTTTGATCCAAACTTTGGACGGAAGGAATTAGTGACTACTCGTAATAAGGTTATTAACACAGGGTTCAATACGGGCTCATTGTGCCTAATTCTCGACTGATAGACTAACTAGAAGATCAGAAAAGTTTATATACGACTAGGGTATTAGAGTGCAGATTGGTTCACAGTATTGTGGAGCTACAGTTTATAGTGCGAACCGCCACAACAATCAATCTAACGAGTTACCTTTTTGTTAGCAAATCTGTAAATCTACATACCACCACCACGTCCCATTTTCTTGCAAGTAAATTGACAAACCTTCTACATCAGGACCTCCATACTAACTCCTTCTATCCGGTATTTATATCACATATGCTTGGTTGCAGTCCCATAGCTCTGTCGTTATATGTAGAAAATCTTTTAAATTCTCTATTATTTATGAACAACTGAGCTCACCATAGCAAATTTATCATAACAGGTGAGGTGAGATTTGATAGTGGATTGATAGGCAGAAGTTCTACCAACCAAGTCACTTGGGTATCGTCAAACTTTGAAATGCAGAAATTTCATCTCCGATGACTGTACAGAATTTAATCTTTATGGTTCACACTGATAAATGGAGACAATCTAAGGTCACCAGAGGGCTTTTTCAGTAGATTTTTGTATATAAAAATCCTAAAATATAATATTATGATTATTGTCTGGTATTTTGGTTAGGACCTTGGACCAAAACTGAAATTGGATGAAAGTGGCGAATTAGGTTCTCTAGAGTGTTTATTATGGAGCACTTTGCCTTTGGTCTAGTATTTTGGTAAGGAACTTAGAGAAAAACTAAAATTGGACAAAATTGGACATTTTGGGCCTCCATAGGGCCTTTAGAGACATTTTAGGGAACACTTGATGTAGAAAATTTGTAAAAACTAGAAGTTTCTGTTACGGCCTGATATTTTGGTAAGAAGCAGTCGCTTTAGATTGGCCAAAATTTAAATTAGAGTGGCCAAAAATTATACTTAAACAGCCATAATTAAACTTGAACAGCCACTGTATTCCACGGTCATTTGCCTCGGCTCTGTCACATAATGAACTCAACAATGTCCAAACTATGGAGGTGGGTAAGATGCCGATTAACGCAACGCCCAAAAATTTTTAGCGTTGCAATAATTGGAATGTTGCGATAATTGGAATAAAAATTTTAAGCCTAGATTTCTTGAAAACTGTTTATATTTGAACGTGAAAATATTATTTATTGTGATTTCTATAGTCAGGGATGCATATTTATGGGCAAAATGGCTCTCAGAATATTTTGTATGAAAACTCGGAAAATTGGAAAATCTT
>JXPH01014831.1:0-12342 GCA_001014845.1 Mochlonyx cinctipes
TTCGATGTCGATCAATCTTCCTCACTGGGATTACATGTACGATTAAAGTAAGGTTTCCACTGGTGATTTTTTGCATCCGATGATGTTTTCGACAACACTAGTTTAAATGANTTTTTGTTGACGATTTTTTACATATCGGTCATATACCAAAAATATCGCTAGCAATTTTGGATGTTGCAAAAACTCACCAGTGGAAACGATGCTTAAACATCATTCATTTGACGAGACAAAATTAGATACATTATCCACTAGGTGTAAACACTAGACGACTTCTAGCGATCAATCATCATTTCACGAAGGACTATTGTCTATTGTATTAAATGAACATTAGAAATTAACTAGTGGTTGTAACTACAGTCACTAAAAGAACAGTCTTCTCGATCGAAAACCTGACTTTTTTTTATTTGCACCAGTCCAGAAGTGGTCCTAAAATAACGTCATCTTTCTCGATGATTGGCCGAAATTTGTATTTCGACATGACGTCATACAAATGGCGGAAAATGTTAACATGAGTGAATGAAAAGGGATATGAACAGAAGAGATGGCATATTTTGATCGAGACGACTGTTCTTTTAGTGACTGTAGTTGTTTGTAACTAGTGGATTTAATTAGTCTTTTCAAATCTCAATTTTGTGATAAAATATTCTAAAAGCATGATCAAGAAAATTGCAAGTTGCATTCAGAAAAGGCAAAACTTTTGATCTTGAAATACCTATCATCGATTTTTCTATTTTGTGTGAACTATTTTATTCATATTGATTGCTTCCTCTAGGGCCCATTTCGACTACTCCATTCCGAGTAGACTGATTCGCCTCAAATAACCACCACATGCACACCTCATGTTTTAAATTGATAAAAATAATATTACTAGACTTGTTAATATAGATAATCCTAATTTCAATTTTTCTAGATTTTACAATCAATATTCCTATTTTTTTATTACTTTTCATAATAAAATAGGCAGTAGCAAACTTTCAAATATAGAAAAGGCTTAATCAAATCAAGTTCCTTCATATCAAATGGATTCCAGATATTCCAAATCCTTATCAAAAATAATTAATTAATTAATATCTATACATACAAATTGGATTTTGTAATGGAATAAATAGTGTTTTTTTTTCTTACCTTATTTTAATTGTAGAGATGAATATGAATATATTTATGTGAATATATAAGCTTAGTTGAGCGGTTAAGAAGAATAGTTATGTTTAGTAGTATAGAGAGGATTTATTATTTTTATCCCATGTACTGATACGTGGCCGAAACAGGTTCTATGAGTCGACCGTGTGAGTGTGGCAGTGATATTTTTTGGATATGACAAGAGCGGCACATAAGTCTGCCTTCGTACGGATAGCATCTTTTGTCAGGCTCGTCAGTTAATTGCATGCCACACTCTTCACAAATGTAGCAGTCGACGTGGAAATCTTTGTCCATTGAGACAACACGGACAGTTTCTTCTGTTCCTTCGACAGGCGTTATTCCTGATTTAAAATAAAAAGATTTAAAAATGTAATTGTAGATTTTAAAAACTACCTTTCCCACAACTGGCGCATTTTGGCGCAAACATGCTGTGATAATCGTTTACGCAGTAGATTTTATTGTCCACGTCAACCGTGAACGGCACTCCGTCCAAACACTCGTTGCACACGCAGCATCGAAAACAGCCTGGATGATAAGATTTTCCCATCGCTTGCAAAATCTAGAAGGCAAAAAATATTTTGTTAAAGAAAATCGTTCGAATAAAGTTAAGTTTTTTACCATTTCCATTATAAGATGGCCACAAATAGCACATTTTTCGGCAGTTTGTTGGAATCCAGAGTACTAAAAAGGAATAAAAACATTTTCTTTTTTTCTATAGGTTAGATTAAAAATTGTTCAATTCACCATATAATCTTCCTCACAATAAACTCTTCCGTGCACATTATAAAAAGCCTTGCCCCTTAAGGCGCGTCCGCAGGAACAGCAAATAAAACAGTTTGTGTGGTACAGATTTCCCATCGCTTGACAAGCGGCGCCAGCGCCGGTCACTTTCTCTTTGCATGTGTGACAAATACCTGTGCAAATAGATCGTTAACTTTATTAAAATAGACGGAAATTATGCATATTTTTGTCTTTTGGTGGATTAAAAATACTTTTAGCTTTTCATCACTATTTCTAGATGAAAACGTAGGAAACCACAAAGTGGNGAATATTATTTTGTGGATTTTATAAACTTTTAAGCAGCCCACACTATTACAAAAGCTACGAATTTTTTACAAGCGTAAATTCCTCTGCAATAAGTTTGAGTTGCCCATCCTGCAATAAGTTAGTGTTGCCACAATTATAAGTTTTTAATACGGCAGAAAATGTGTCAAAAAAATTAATCGAAAATTGTAAAAGTTAGAACAAAATCTGAACACTTTTATTTAGTTTGTGAAAAAGACCACATTTGCCACATATGTGGCCACATTAAATTGGTTAAAAATGTGACAAGCAGAAAGACTATGGCCTCCGTATTTTAGAATGCGCGTAGAATAATATTCATCGACTATCTTGAAAAAGGTAAACCACAACTGGCGCATATTATTCATCATTATTGGATCGTTTGAAAATTGAAAATTAGAAAAAAAAAATCCTCTATCGCCACGACAATGCGCCTGCTCATTTATCGTTAGTTGCGCAAGCAAAATTGCACGGAATCGGATTTGAACTGGTTCCTCAGCCACCGTATTCGTCAGACCTGGCCCCCAGCGACTTTCACCTGTTTCCAAACCTGAAGGGATGGCTCACCGGAAAGCGATTTCACTCAAATTAAAAAGTCATAGCTGAAACTGAGGCCTATTATTAGAGTTTTTGAGAGCTCCCGAAAAATTACTTTTCGGATGGGATAAAAACGTTGGACTCGCTGTATCGATATTTTGCTCATGAACCTTATCTTAATGTGATGGACAAATACAATACATCAAAACATCACTGACAATTGAAAAACAGTACCAAACAGTATTCAACAGTACCGTACAATATCCAACAGTATCGACAGTACCAAACCTGTACTGAACAGTATTCAATCACTGTTCATTTTTGTAGTACTGACCTATTGACCATCACTTTTTCAAGCAATGCTGAATCAAGCTGAAAAACAGCGTAGTTCCAGCCATTGTTCAAAAAATGTTCTGACAATTTATTTTCTTCCCAATGTGCAAAACAAGGAGATATCTGCGCGACTTCTCTGAAACTGATTGGCGACAATGCGCTGACAAAAGGAAAGAAATGAATTCTTACACTTTTGATCATTTTTGAAAAGTGTATATGGCGACAACTGCGCACCACCGACTTTAAAAAATGCAGCGGAGTCACCTTAGCGGCTCTAGTTTAGCACATTGGGTCACAATTTCGTTATAGTTTTTTTCCCCCATTTTTTCAATTTTCTCACCAAAATACTCTCCCTGCTCCTCATTTTTCTCCATTTCTTCTTCGAGCTGCCGAGTCAGTTCTTCTATTTTCCTCTCCGCTTCAGTGGGTCCGGTTGGACGTGGAGGTGTTACGTTGTAAGGTAGTAAATTCTTAGTTAATCCCTTTGCTGTAATTGAAATAAATTTAGGTTGTTTTCAGTAGAGGAAATGGAGATTTTCTTACGTTTTCCAGATCCACTTCCAGTGCTCAACTGAGAAGGAGTTGGTGATGCTGCAGTCGGCGGCATGTTATTCGAGCCCGACATACTGCTCTTATTGCTGTTAATCCTTTGCAATTCATTAGAATGTTCATTAGAAGTTGGAGCATTTCCTCCAATTGCTATCGAATGTTGTGCTTGGTGATGAATCGGAGGCTTTTGCCCCTGATATTTGCCACCGGTCATGCAAACATAATCAGAACCATTAATTTCCTCCATGTACGGTTTTCCCATCGACGAAATTGAATTGTTGCGGGAGCGCGATGCGTTTTGTCTTTGCTGTAGTTTTGCTGCTTCCGCTGATTTTGGAGGCTGAAATAAAGATCAACAATGTAATATAATTAATATTTGCATCGTTTTCAAAGATCTATCAACTGCATCATCAATCGCAAATCTATATAACTTAAACAAATCAAAATTTCCATGAACTATTATAGTTATTTTTCATATTTATATTATTCAAAAAGATGGAGATTGTGGAAAATAAACAATTTTTCCGAGAACTTTAAGAAACACTTAAGAAGTTTTTTTGTAGCATGAAAGTTAATTTTAAAGACTTTGATTAACATTTGAACGAGCTGAATTTGAAAAGGAGTCAAACTAAAGCTAAGGGGCTGCTTTAGTAAAATCTAAACCCTTCTCTTCCTAATAATTTTTTGTTAGAGGACAAGGCAAGGATACCAGCATAGTCTGTAGAGCGAATAAAATTATAAATTCCCTTGACGCTGCCTCAGTTTACCGCAGTAATTTTTATTTGCTTTCTACTTTGAACTAAAGAAAACCCTGTTTCAAAGTCGAAGAACAGTTTCTGGCAAAATTTGATCCTACGACCTCAAGATCAGGGGGCACAGATGCACAGTTTTCAGAATTCGAGCTTTAACGATGGGAAAGAGCTCAAATTTGAATCATAAGCTTATGATAAGGACCCTATAACAGTTCCAAACAAGATTCGATACTTCGACAACGGGATCTGCGGATTATCATACATTTTTACTGAATAGAAAAACTTTCATAGTCAAAAATCAAAACACTTTCGTAGACTTGAGGAGAAGCTTTGAAATATTATTATTATTATTTTGTCAGTACAAAAATGCGAAAGAAAATGTTTTAGAAAAACTTGTGTCTGTATTAGAGCTGAAAAGCTAATAACCCTGAAATAAAGAGTGGACATCCAGAACTCTAGTGTTTGATTAATTTTTCATTGTTTAGATTGTGTAGAGTTCCTTAATTGGTCCTTTAATAACGAAATTTTATGTAGAAATTAAAAAAGTGAAACGCAATAGAGCTCTGGCCTTACTAAAATCATTAACTTGTTTATGTCAAATGTCTTGAAAAACCAAAACATAGGTCTAATCTATTAGTTTAAATAGGGTTGCTAGTAGCGGCGTATTTTACCCTAGGCAGCGGCGAATAGAGACGTGTACTTCCTGAGCTCTATTAAATTACAAAACAATGACTTATCAGTTATTTAAAGGTTAAACTCACCAGCGGTCCATGTTTCGGCGAAATATGCGTGTCGTTTTTGAGCGCAGCCGATGTTGGAACTGCAGACGCGTGATATTTATTGTTAGGGAATTGAACAGGTTGCGGTTGTTGGGCCATCTTGAGTGGAATCACGCTGTTTGTTGGTGAGTGGTTATACGCGTTTTGACCAACGTTTATATAGCGAGAGCTCGCTGATGGATTTAATACGGTCGATTCGTACATAGGGAGCTCTTGCTGGAGCTGGTGCATAGATAGCTGAGGACTGTTATCGTTACGGTGATAGTAGATTTGCGATTGAGCGGCTGAGGCTTGTGGTTGCGCTTGCTGTCCGGAAGCTAGCTGTAAGTTCTCGTAGATTGGAAGCTGATCAATTTCAGGAGGTTGTGGTGTGTGTGCATACCTGGCAAGCCCATTTGCTATTGCGGCTGCTGATGGGACCGATGTGACGCCAACAGGAACTTGTGGTTGAGCCTTTATGTTGTTTGACTCAAATTTACGATCGTACACAAGTGAATCTGGTTGCTGCTGATAGTACGCAACATTTTCGTACACTTGATTGTTGTAATGAGGATCGTAGAGCTGTTGTGGGGCAGCAGAAAACATGCTGGCCCTGGGACTTCCGGAGTGATGAGAAGATCCGCTTAAGGAATGTGTAGGACTGTGATTCATTCGATAATAGACATTTTGAGGCACATTATCTATTGGTTTAGGTGCAAATTTAGTACCTCTGTCATACATTTTTACATTGTTTAAAGTGGCATACGCCCCTTGCATTGCTGCTGCGTGTTGTGATTCCGATGTCGTCCCGTCCATGCTTCCACCCATTTTTTGCACACTACCGTGGTGTTGTTGCCTGGACAAATCAACGTCCGATACCCTCATTTGGGCTAGGCGCTGCAGATAGGCAGCTTCATTATTCTGCGGTTGAATGTGGTTGGAAGACATTGCGACAAATTGTAAATCTCAAAATGTCGAAGTTCCAACAATTTTTTAAACAGTAAATACAAAGTGCAAACAACTATTTAATTAAACATTTTCGTACGAAAACAACCTAAATTCTAATAATCACAATTTGTGAAACTTTTCTTGATTTCATTCTTTTTTTCTTTTCCTGACAGATAATTTTTATGGCCACAAAACTTTTGCTCAAAAAACTTGTAAAAACAATTAAAATCTTTATTGCACTTTATTACTTGTATTACGGATACACTTATTTAAAGAATTATTATATTATTGAGCGAATATAGAAGCCGGATTTACGGGATAAAACCGAGATTTTCCACGGAACTCAGAAATTCAGAATCACAAAAACGAACGGAACGATTCAGTTTCAGTAGTTTCGCATGACGTTTTTCCAAAGTAACAAAAATAATCATAGCAAGGTTATGTCACGTTATATCGTCCGGGATAACGGGAAAACAAACATTTTCTGCTATCTATACAATGTAAAAATGGTGATTTTCAAATATAGTCAAAAATCGAGTTAAGACCATTTAGTTCTGAATAATTATTTAAAGAAGATAAAAAATATTATTCTTGCAAAAGATTGTCTTTAAATCGAGACGTTTAAAACCGAGGGGCAGGTATACGGTATCTATTTAGTCCGGTTTTTAAGGTAAGGCTAACCCCTATGCATCTGGCCGTAAGTAAGGTAAGTAAGTTTAAAGGCTTTAGGTCGAGGCTTAGGTTAAGTAAAGATGCAGAAGGAAAATTAAAGTACGGTTGCCCTTCGTTTAAAACAAGTTTAAGAAGCTATAGGATTCCTGTCACCTGTCATGTAAAATTGATTTCAAACCGGCCGTACCAAAGAGCATATTAGCACTACAGATAGTATTGATATTAATTGCCTCTACATTTACATCATCCGTTTTAGGGCGGTACTTAGCTAGTATTTAGTGCTTAAAACCACGAAATTTATTTACACCACAGATTCTAGAAAGATACTAATGACACTATGGTTCACAAACCGTTCGGATAGTTTAACTTTTTAAGACGATTTGAAAGCACGGTTAAAGCGGAGACTAGTTTATAAACTATAGCTAGACGTTTCTCGGGTGGGTTTGATCTGTCAAATTCAAATTACCACATTGGGGGCCTCTGGTGGTTCGATCGGATAGCTCGTAACAGCCTATTTATCAAAGCACCGAGTACCTGGGTTTCAAATCCCGGCGGAGCCATATCAACTTTAATTGAAACAGGGTTTTCAATAGAGCTCAGGAAGTACACGTCATCAAATGTTCTTTTGACAGCGGTGCCTAGGGTAAAAAAGTAACCCTATATAAAAACTGAGAGGTTATATGTTTTGGTTTTCCAAGACATTTGACATAAGCAGGTTGATGATTTTAGTAAGTCCGAAACTCTATATTGCGTGATAGGAATGCCATAATAGCCGATACAATAAATACACACAAATACAATAAATCCGAGATAACAAATAAATAAGCCTATGGATCAAATTTGGTCTGGGCCATAAACAAGCATCGCTGAAAAGCGAGAAGTCAAGAGAGAAAAAAAAAGAAAAAATTACCCACATTGCATTTTCTATTTCTGTTTTGTTTATAAACGAACAAAGTATTTAAAAAGTGCTTTTTAGAATGGATATAATAATTACGGATTCGATATGCTGCAAAGTCGTTTCACGAGATAAACTGTTAGTTGGTTTGTTTTTTACTTCAATTATCGATATTTTAGTGTAATTTATATGCAATGTTTACCAGCAACAGGAAATCGGCTCGACTACGTCTTCCTTGAAAATGGAGAAACGCGGCGTGAAAGAATTGATAAAATTGTTTTAAAAGACAAAATTCATGGAATAGAAGCTAAAGAATTAGGCGAAAATACTTTTAGGGTCCTAGTTTATGCAGGACGAGAAATAGTAACGTTCCATTTACAAGAGGTAAATTCGAATTTTCCATTTCGCTTTCTATGTATCGGGAATACACCTAGTATATGGCTGGCATAAAATTCTTTTTTGTTCCACTTTAGCCACAAAAACGAAATTCCGGGTATTCCTACTTGGTTCAGCAGCATTGGATAAGCAGTGTTTTACTGTACGAAAAAGATTGTTTTTGTCTTGTAACAGGGCATAATGTGGCCGTTAATTATCAAGTAAGTTTAGATGGAGTGCTAGAGATTCAGAGTTGCTGCTGTTGTGAAGATAATTCAACGCTCTACTGCTCAAAAATTGTGGGAAGTTCATCGGAAAATCTCCTTATTTTCTCTGGTAAATTAATTTAATAAATAAAATAACTTTTGATAATAAAATGTATTTGTTTAGGAACCGCTTTAGGAGACCTTTTGATCTGGAAACCGTTTGGAGAAAAAAAAGGGAACATTCTGCACAAAGTAATCGCGCATAAAGGAGTAACTTTCTCAATAGACTGCCAGTTAGGATTTCGGCTGTTAACAACAACATCAGATGATCGTTCCGTTAAATTCTGGGATATAAATCTAGAAAACATGACCGATATATCGTTGACGGAGAAATGCCAATGCTTTGGACACACGGCGAGGGTTTTTAGCAGCAAAATAATTGTAGAAGGTAACAAAATAATTGTCGCTTCCATTGGAGAAGATTCAAATCTTTGCGTCTGGGATTTGAAAGGGAATCTTCTGGCGAAAAAAAGGCTTCATCTTGGGGCTACGATTTGGGGACTTGATTACGATAAGGGAACAAAAACTATTTTCACTACTGCAAGTAACGGGGACGCGAATAAATTCTGTATTTCCGATATTTTAAACGAAAATAATCAAAAAGAAGCGGTCGTCGCTACGCCAAATCTCCATCAAGATCATTTTTGTAAAATAAAATTGATGGAAAATGGAGTTTTGGTTGGGGTTACGAGTAAAAACTGTCTTTATGTCCAAAAAAGAGATTCAAATCTACAGTTGGTCCAAGAAATTCACAATTTCAAATGTAGTCTGCTAGAAGTGCGGGGAAACGAGGTTTTTGTGGCAGGAAAAACGTTTATAATTGTCTATAAAGTTGATTTAGAAAGCAATAATTTTGAAATTTTCAAAGAAATTGAAGTTAAAAACATTACAATTATAAGATCGTTACATTTTGTAGAAGATCAAGTGATAATTTGTGATAATAATGGGAAATGTCTAGTGTACGATAACGATCTACAAGATGTAAAATGTTCATTTTTAATACCAAAATGTAGTGAAAGATTTGTCACATCTAGCCTGAAACAAAAAGAATTTTATTTAATCGCGGATCGTTGTGGAAATTTGCTGCTTTTCAAAGCTCCAAACATTGAGCCTGAGTTTAAATTAAAGAATTTGCACGGAAATCTCGGAATAACAAGCATGTTTTTATCGAAAATTGATGATAAAAATATTTTTATCAAAACAACTGGCCACGACGGTACTGTAAAAACGATTTTATTGGACCAAGTCTCGAATAAAATCGAACTTTTCCATACGGAAAAAACTTCGGTAATTTGGATTGAAAAATTCTTGAAAATCGAGAAAAAAATATTCTTGCTCGGCTTCAACGACAACCATTTTGTCGTGTACGAAAAATTTAGAGACATTATCTTCGAGCTAGATTGTGGGGGAGGGCACAGGTTTTGGGACATTTGGCACGACACGGAACTGAACGAAATAAAATTCGTTTTTATCCAGTACAAAAAAGTCATGAAAATACAAATTAAATTAGAAAATCGAAATGAAAGCATTTTGAACGTCCCAAAATATGATTTCCATACGAAAAGTTGCAACGCTTTTAAAATAGTTCCAATAGAAAATAAATTTATTTCCGTTTCCGGGGGAGAAGACAATATTTTAAAAATATTTGATCATGAAAATACTAAAATTATCAACATTTTCTCCCACATTTCCAACATAAAAACAATTTGTTTAAAAGAAATTGAAGATGAAAAGCTTTTAATCTTTTCAGCTGGGGGAAGGGCTCAAATTTGTTTGACTATTTTGTACAAAAACGGTTTAACATCGAAAGATGAGCTCAGCTACATGCTGAAAACCAGTGACAATGAGCGAAGTAGAAGCGGAAAGAATCAGGACATTTATTTCGATCCTGAAACGCGATTCATGTGCGCCACAATTTTGAATGGAAATAAGATTTACGTTGGCTGTTCTGACGGTTTTATTCGAATATTTTCATTCAAAAATAAAATCTCGTGCGAAAATGAAATTTATTACGGAAGATGCATTTTAAACATTTCTAGTCTAAAATATTTTGAAGAAAACATTATTTTAACAATGGGAACAGACGGATACGTTTCGTTTTGGTCGGAAAACAGTTCTGCGCCATTTTATCAATTGAAACACCACGGGAGTGGAGTAAATTGTTATGATATAAGAGAAATTAACTCGTTCTATTACCTAGCTTCTGGGGGAGATGATCAAAGCGTTTCCTTGTCCAGATTCAAAATATTGCAGGAAAATTGTGAATTTTCGTTAATCGAGCTGGAAACGATAAGCAGCGCAGCAATTCACATTGCCCAAGTAACAGGAATAATGTTTTTAAACAGTTTTCAATTGTATTCGACAAGCGTCGATCAAAAAATTTACAAAATAAACTTTGAATCAATGAAATCACTAGAAATCGTAAAATCTTTCTCGTCGGTCATCGCTGATATTAAAGGAATTGTCCGGCTGCCAAATCAAAAAAAGTTTTTAGTTTATGGGACGGGATTTGAAGTTTTTGAAGATTGATTTTATAAAATATATGGTTTTGAATTTAAAATATTTACCCGATTTTTTTTTACAAATCACCTCTAAAATAAAAATACTCAATTGCACTTAGTATAGCA
Source organism: Mochlonyx cinctipes (assembly GCA_001014845.1). Lineage (NCBI taxonomy): Eukaryota > Metazoa > Arthropoda > Insecta > Diptera > Chaoboridae > Mochlonyx > Mochlonyx cinctipes. Next base: position 10,915 of record JXPH01014831.1, read on the forward strand.
TATGCATATTCGCAAAAGCCGCGTATCTGTATTATACCGAATACCGAATAATGATCCTAGCATAATTTGTTAGAATATTTCAAGACTGTTTCTTCATCGCTGTGTGCTGCGACATACTGTATATTTTAAGCTTAAACAAATGTTTTTAGTAGACAAGAGTAAAAAAGTATCATCAGAGTCAAATTTTAGGTGCTGTATAGTCATTTTTGGAGAAAAAAGCTCCCGGTGCTACATGACTACCGCAAGCTCTTCAAGTTTGCACATGATTTGTGTTCACAATTTTAAGTTTCAACACATTTCCAGGTCCTGAAACATGACATCAAAGATTAGTCTAATCTTTTTGCCTTTTTTGTTAAAATATTTCAAGCTAATAATAATCTTAGCAATTTGCGACCTATTACTCTAATTCCAACGTTGTCGAATGCGTTAGAACGTTTAATAAAGCAGCAAATGTCTCTGTTTTTGGATGAGAACCAGCTTCCGTATCCCTTGCAGTCTGCCAAGCCAAGCACAGTACTGGAACTGCACTTTTGAAAATTAAGTTACAGTAAGTGCAGTAGCAATGATAATGTCCTACTTGTCTAAGAGATTTCAGTGTGTTTCGATTAATGGTATTGTTTCTGGCTTTCTCTCAGTAACTTGTGGAGTCCCACGCTTTTTATAAAGGATTTACCTGATGTTGTTAGACATTGTAGGATTCATATGTTTGCTGATGATGTTCAGTACATTCAGATTGGAAACTTTATCGCTTCGGTTTCCAATCTGAATGTACTAATTTCCCAAACTACTAACGCTGATCTCGACCGCTTATTCCAATGGGTGCAGTATAACGGTTTACTGCTCAACGCTGCTAAGAGTCAGGCCATCTTACTAAATCATGGACGAGTAAACTTAACTTATTCTCCACTATATTTAGACAATGACCCGATCGAGTTTGTCCAACGCGTGAAAAACGTCGGTGTGATCTTTGACACTAAGATAAATTGGGATAGATATTAGGGTGGGCTAATTTTGTATGGGGAAATTTAGCCCCCGCAAAAGTTGTATATGGATATCAGAATCATCCTTAATTTTTTTTTTTCAGATTTCTCAATGCATGCCTAATGTTCGCCGTTTTACCCTGAAGTTTGAAAATTTACCCTAAAAAATCGATTTTTTTAACTGTTTTCAAAAACTGTTAGGTTTAGAACAATAAAATGTTCTGAAGTGTTGTGGAGAATTTTCAATCCTACACAAATGTAGAACAAAATTTTTATCTAACCGTTAGGCATTTAAAGTTATGAAAACGAGTTTTCAAAAAAAATCCGTCTAACGAATTTTTTAAATTATTCCGGCTCCTGATCATTTTAGAGCAATAAAATGTTCTACAATATTGTAGAGAATTAAAAAAATTTATAAAAGATCACATCAATTTTTTCAGTGCATGTC
>JXPH01014832.1:0-10065 GCA_001014845.1 Mochlonyx cinctipes
TGAATGATAGTGATGAAAAGCTAAAAAATCGCAGGACAAAGAGTACGATATTTTACCTGCTAAGTGTTCGGTTTCTGCTCTGGGACAATACAACAATGCAACAACAGTTCATTTTGATTATCTTAGAACCCAAATTTCAGGGAAAAAATTCCATTTCTTTTATTAAAGATAAAATAAGATAAACCAAGGTTCAAACTCATTTTTTTTGCATGCGAGTACTTGATGTGCTACGGAGGTATACGGAGGTATAACGTATATAATCTTTTGGTTATCATATGATGAAAACTTTTGAAATTTTATATTGCATGCACAATTCACAATTCCCAAATTTCGTGACAATTTTTTGATTCAGGATGTTTGCATAAAAACTTTCGAGTCTTAAGCTGGGACTCAGGACTCCTGAATATCGAGATATTTATGTATTGGTGCTTATTGGGAAATTTTTAGTTTCTCAATGTTAGCTGGGTTAAAATCGGCACGAATAAAGTTCCTGTTTTTAAGTGTGTATGTTAGTTCAAGGGGTTTTGTAATTTTTCATGATTTATGCTAATGTTATAAGATGATTCAATCTTCTCTTACCCAGTATAGTTTGATATTTATTACCCGGTTTATAAGGTGATTAAATTAGGAAAAAATATGTTGCACAAAATGCCGATATCTATAATCTTAAATTGAAACATCATCATAATGGTCACGTCCTACCTAATCATTACCATAAATTACTATAAAAAATGCCGTGTGAACGTCAAAAATTTCACCATCAATAAAATACCAAAACAAGAAAATAAAGTATAACCTCTTCACGACAGACATCTCTTAATTTCAGCTTAAGTTCCTCTCCTCGCCCAAAAAAGGCAGCAAGAAATAAATATTAAATAAAAATAAATTACCAATCAAAGGCAAAGCATAAAAATCGTCATCGAACTCTCCAAAGTATGAATAACCTCAATAAAATGATTGAAAAATTTATTTAATAAGTTCATAAATTAGCAGCTTATACATATGTGAAAGTCTACCACAGTGCCACCGTTTGTATTATTAAATCCGACATATTTCATTCATGTTATTGTTGTTGATTACATTAAAATCGTATATTTTATTTGTTATAATTTATATTTAATGAAATAATCTAATAAAAATCATACTTTATTTATTCGCTGGTAATTTTTTTCGTGTTACTTTTCAATATTTATTGCTTGAATTATACTTCATGCACGTTATTTTGACAATTATTGCGTAGGCCGTAGGCAGCACTGCAATCGGTTTTCTTATATGATATGTTGATTATGAATGCAGTTGGCGTAAGTGACTCAGGCATATATAATTCATTTTTTATTGACTTTATTGTCTATGAATTTAGATTTATTGATGTAATTTTCGAGAGACCACGTGCGTAGTAGACAAAAGATACAAGAAAATTGAGTATTTTTAATAAATTAAATTTATAAATGTAAAATACAATTAAAAATATCTCAGTTTGCCAATCGATATCTGCATCAAATCCTCCAGATAAGAACTCGAACGATTACTTATGGCGAAAGTGTGGAGATAGAAATCAGGTGATGAAAACTTGAATGTATCGGACACGTGTTACGAAGAGAACCAATGCAATACGGATAAGTAGCAAAGGAAGCTTTGCAGTATGATTCAGAGGCAAACCACACCAAACATGGCACCGATCCTTTAAGTCAGAGTAGAGTGTAGCAAGGAAAGGATGAACTGGCTGACTTCATATTAACCGCTAGGGGTTCAATGAGATAAAATAATAATGTTGACCAAGTGTGGGTTATTACACCAATGAGTAATTGTTCTAAAGTAAAATTCCTAATATATAGTCTAGCCAAGGCGTTGGCTTAATGTACTTTCTGAACTAATATAAGTTTCGGCGCCAACTTGTTGGCCGTATCCCAAGTTGACCATAGAGACCATAGGCCTTATGTAAGCATGTTATCTGCTAACAGCTGAGTATTCTTAGTTAAAACCAACGTTATAGGCTTAAATCGGTTCATTGGAAATCCAATTACATACATTGGATTTTCCCAAAATCGTGATTATGCGAATTTCCATTAAATTTTGAAAAATTTATTCCCATTTTCTGAAGACTTCAATGTCTTCAGAAGCACCAAATAGCCTATTATGCCACCTATTGTGCATTTAAACACAAAGTAGTCGTTTACTTTTTTTCTGTCTAAGGTACCACAATCGCGTTAAACGATTACTTTGTGTTTGAATGCGCAATAGCCGGAAAATTAGGGTAGTTGGTGTTCCTGGAGACACTTTCTCCTTACCTTGGCTCATTTTATATGAACGAACAGCTTGGTTGTTCACCGAAACAAAAATTTTGTAGCCTTTGTTGTAGAATAAAAGTATCTTCCATTGCAGCCAGATGGTACATTTGTTTACTAAGTTACTGAAATATGAGTTATTTCATGTTTCAATATACTGTGAAATTGTTGTCATTCGACTAGAAGGTGCTTAGATTCTAGTTTGATATTACCAGTCTCCTAATATTGATGAGAAGACAGATTTTTATAACGCTCTCCTGGGAAAATGGGATGAGTGGGCAAATATCTGTGTGGACGTAGCCGGTGAAGGCAAAGTTTTCGGTTTATTTTTAGAACTAAAGAATTGTGTAAGTTTCTGGTACCTAAAAGCCCTCAGATCCCGATGTCCTAGGGTCGAACTTTTTTAGGAACTGTTTTTGCTTCCTTACCAAAAGATTGTGTTCCAAATTTGAGCATATTCCGATCATTATAACTGAAAATTTCTGGAAAATTCTTGTGAAATTGAATGAAGGCCTCCAGACTCCGCAGCTCAATTTAGCCAATTAACGAACTCGTTTTTATTTTTGTTGAGAAACTCTCACATACAAAATTTCAGCCAAATCAGATGAGATTTACGTGAGTTAACAAACATACAGATACACAAACACACAGACACACATACATAGACATACAAAGACACAGACAATTTTATTTCGTTTTTTCACGTTTCAGACAATTTGGATCAACTTTTCCAAGGAACCAAAATTTTTAAAATTTTGTAGAATACTGTACTTTTATTTTCTATCTACATCTACAGATAAAAAGCCAAGAGCAGAAACAATTGAAATAAATAGAGCTAAATTAGGAATCACACATTAAACTGGTAAGTTACAACTCATCAGAAACTTATCGATAACCTTAACATCGATTCTATGAAATAGGTTTACAAAGTCGTTACAGTTGCAGAGAATGTGAAATGCAGTTTCAGCATGAGCACCAGAAAAACGGCAAAGAGTAGTTTGAACGATGTTCATACTAAAACGATGGCTCTTTAGTTTACAGTGTCCTGTAATAATTGAAGCCATGTGATGTAATTTATTCCTGTCAAGATTTAGTAGCAACTAAAAACGCGACTCTATTTGTTGTAATAAATAAATTTTTGAGCTGTGTTAACCCTCAATGAAATTCCAGTAGCTCTCATGTTCACTAAGTACCTAGTATTTCAAGCAACTGGTGAACTAGTTTATTTAATTATATAATTAGCAAAATGGGTTCCGGTATCAGATGGAACTTCAGGAGCACCAACTCGAATAAGCACGTCAGATCATTCGTTATCCTCCTCTGCATTACAGGGGCCTGGCATCCAAATCAGTCTGACACGATTGCTGCAAGAAAACCTTCCAAAGTCTTCCTTCCATACAGAACCAATTTATACGTTATAGAATTTGAATTCACTGCCTTAAGGGCAGCTCAGCTATGTGAACAAAAATTGATACTACCGTTCAGTAAACGAGTTATCTAGACAATACTATAATAATAATAAGTCCCACCGATTTTTCAATTCGCCGAATATCATCAACGAAATCAAAGCAAAAAGGTTGTCCTGGGCAGGCCATATTGCAAGAATGGATGAGTCGCGATCAGTGAAGAGACTACTCAGTGCAGTTCCGATTGGGAATCGACCAGTAGGCAGACCNATAAATAAATTTTTGAGCTGTGTTAACCCTCAATGAAATTCCAGTAGCTCTCATGTTCACTAAGTACCTAGTATTTCAAGCAACTGGTGAACTAGTTTATTTAATTATATAATTAGCAAAATGGGTTCCGGTATCAGATGGAACTTCAGGAGCACCAACTCGAATAAGCACGTCAGATCATTCGTTATCCTCCTCTGCATTACAGGGGCCTGGCATCCAAATCAGTCTGACACGATTGCTGCAAGAAAACCTTCCAAAGTCTTCCTTCCATACAGAACCAATTTATACGTTATAGAATTTGAATTCACTGCCTTAAGGGCAGCTCAGCTATGTGAACAAAAATTGATACTACCGTTCAGTAAACGAGTTATCTAGACAATACTATAATAATAATAAGTCCCACCGATTTTTCAATTCGCCGAATATCATCAACGAAATCAAAGCAAAAAGGTTGTCCTGGGCAGGCCATATTGCAAGAATGGAAGAGTCGCGATCAGTGAAGAGACTACTAAAATGACCAAATTCGAGCAAACACTGTTTGATTGCAATAAGGTTTTACAGCATTGTGTTGAAATAAAATCAACGTGCTACACGTTGACTTCATTGGCGTGTATTTTTAATGCAGATTTATTACACATCTGAAAACAGCATTCCAATTCAGTTGAACATAGTGGAAGCCACCGGGAATCGAACCCGGAATCTAGTGGCTAGAAGGCTAGCATGCTAACCACTCAAGCATCTGGTTGACAAGTAAAAAAAAAAAAAAGTTTATTCCTGATACAAAGCCCAATGAAATGGAGACTTGTAATTTAGGTTCTATACAATGAATTATGTCAACTCCGTGTCGATACCATGTTTTTACAATGTCGATATGTCGACACAAATCTTGATTGGAAAAGTACTGATTATTTATTATCAATTAGATGAAACCAACAATTCTTTTATTTAAAAATACATGAAAAGACTGATTAATCAGCACTCTTTTTTTAGAGTGCATCTTCATTAAAATTCTGGATCTTTCTCTGACATATTGGTCAAGTCAAGATGGACCTCAATACTACTCCGTGACTTTGCAGTTTCATTCATTTTCATGTGTTTTAGATTTCGTTCAATTTTAAATCAAAGTAAAGAACAAAATTTATTTATTTTAAATTCTAGTTATACGTCTGCAATCATGCATATGCAAGCCTGGAATTTTCCAAATTTGGCAAAATTTTCTGTAGGCTTCCAGATCCACACATACACATCCATACAATCACTCTCTTTGGTTTTTACTAACTTTGCTAAAATTTTCTGTGTACTTGCCAAATTGTAATTGATTTTAATTTCTGCGGTAAATTTTGGAACTTGGCATCTGTTTTCGAAAAATTAATTTAAAAATAAAACAGCCTGTCACTTCCGCCAATTGAATTTGAAAGCAACACCTCCAACATGAATGTGAACATTAAAGAAATAATTATAATTAAATTCAATAATTTATAAGAAACGAAATGAAATAATTTATAATTAATTGTTTCTTTAATTGAAATAAGTAGAATTGCCATATAAAACATTTTTGAAAGTGATTATAATAAGATTATTCTAATTTATTGGGTTTTTAGTTTTATTTCTGAGATTTTTGCCTTCTTGTTTATTTGCAAATAAAGATAAGGAGGAGGTTTTATTTTAAGTAAACATTTATTCCAGTTTCAGATTATGCCAAACATAAATTAAATAAATAAGCGTTTAGCAATTCAATTTATTGATTTTTAATAATTGCAAGTGGGTGGGAGAGTAGAAAAATTTAATAAAATTGAGGAGGGGCTGCCTAAAATTGTTGAAAAACCCCATAAATAAAATAATTATAAATCCACTAGTAATTAACAAAGTGTCCGACTAAAAAAGTATGCTAATCAATGGTAATAAAATACCTTTTTTCAACCTCCTTTCATACATAATTAACCAAATTTATGTTGCCCGTTTTCTTCTTCTTAGTAATTTTTTTTCTCAAACAAGTCTGTTGAAATTTAATTTTATTGTTGTGAATGTTAGCCGAAATAAATTTCGAATTTAATCATGTAAAAAATGACCTAAAATTAATGAAAATGATTGTAATAAATTTCATGGAAATGAAAATGTTGAACAAGAAGGAAAATGGCAGCGGTTAGCATTCAAATGGTTTTCTTATTGCGGTTCCGTTCCGAATCTGAAACTATAAATCTGCATAAAAGTCATGGGGGGAATTTATTTTGGGCTAATAAAGATGACGAAGGTTAGTTTTGATTCGTGGGAATTATTTTTGTAATAATTTTTCTCGTATTTGGCATAATTTTCATAAATACATGACGATATTACTAATTTCTATTTGACTGGATACGACTAGGCAGAAAACAGTCTATCTCAATCGAATGGGTAATAGTACCTGTCTATTCATTTTAGTCGCTACTTGAATTTTGTTTCCTGATTTGACGTAAAAGGCCAAATCGTTTTCAACTCTCAGCTAAATTGCACATATAGATGGAATGGGCGAATGGTTTGCAGATGTTACAGGATTTCAGGGATTTGATTTTATAGTGGTTAGTGGTCATAGTTGTTTAATTGTAGATAGTACGAAGGTGTACTGAAAAGTTTTCCACTCAATAAAGATGCAAGACATTTTTTCTTGGAATTTATTTTTGTTTTACTACATAGTCCCCATGCAAGTCTATAAACTTCTCTCAGCGATGTTCCCATCTCTTTAACCCATCCGAATAGTGTTCGGCGTCTTTCGTTGCAAAATTATTATTTGCGAAGGTGATGGGCTCCTTATTTGACAAAAATTTCTGTTCTCCGAGCGCAAGTTTTAGCTTAGAGAACATAAAAACTCGCTTCTGAATAGATCTGGGGAGTAAGGGCGGTAGTCAAGCAGTTTAAACCATAATTCGTGGATTTTCACATTGCATTGTCTTGATAAACAAAAAAATTTCTGCAGCTGTGGCCGTTTTTCCCTGATTTCTGACTTCAAGTCAAGTCAAATAATGATGCGTAGTGCTCCTGTAATTTTTGTTCATTTTGAAGATAATCGATTAAGATAACTCCCAAAAAATAATCTCCATCGTTTTTCCAGCCGAAAAATAGTTTTTGCTTTTTTGAAGCAGATTCCTCCTTCACAGTCATTTGTTTTGACTGTATAGGGTATACTGGACCAGTATAAATAATAAAAAAAATGGACTTTGTACTAGCACTGTAAAGCTTTAAGGGACCGACACCGATACCCAACGTCAAAATTAAAATCTGAAAAAACAGGGGAATTGCTGGTATCCATAGGCACCTTTTTCGCACTAGGCATTTTGGAAAAAAAAGTATGAAATTGAAATTTCTCCATACAACTCCGCTCCACCCTTATACTGGTGTATCCAAGTTTCATCTACAGTAATTAATCGACACCAAAACTCTGATTTATTGCGCCTGAACTTTGAAAACAGAGCGTTGAAAATATTCATTCGAACACGTTTTTGGTATAACGTGAGCAAACACGGCCAGCTAAGTCCTCGTATAACAAATAACTTTTTAGGTTATTGGTGGGTTCCAAACAGTTTATAATGGGCTTCAAACTACCAAAACTAAAATGGTTATGCTAATGAATTACCAGTTTATTGCCCCCATTAAATCATGTTCACTTTTTGCTGCGAGAAAACTAAGAAGTCTCTTAAACATTCAACAGCCTTCTATCGCATACTTAAATTTTTGTTCAGCCATTATTTTTCATGGCATGGCATGGCATGGCTCAGACGATCATGTCGGAGATTTTCTTCTACTATTCATGAATATTAAGGCACATGCTCGACAACGATAAAAAATTGCAAAGTTAATGTCATCGTTATATCTTGCAGGAACCTTTTAGGACCCCTTTGTCTTAAGGTCAAGTTACGTCAACTTACTCTGCCACAAGCATGTTGAGTTGGCTACCATTTACTTATTTTTAAACAAGATCCTCATGTAGTCATTAATTTTTCGTGACAATGTTATGATATTTTTTATGGTCAAAAATTACTGAAAATACCAAAATAATTCCTAATAATTTTTAACGACTTCCTGGAAAAAGTTGAGTTACCGAAATTTTTTACTTAAAATATATCCACGTAAAACTCAATTTATCATCACATGGTTATAAATTCCCTTATGTGTGTAAGAATAATTTTCATTCAACAAGAAAACAAGATCCATAGTAATAAATTCACTTTTTATGGTTATAAACAATTTCCTTTGATATGTCATAAAACATGAAACATAAATCATATTAAATAATCGTTTTCGCCAAAAAATCTTAATTTATTTATTTAACAACGTATTTTTATTTTGCTGTTTGCAAAAAAAAAAGAAAAATAATTTAATGTGAGGAAATAAATTGAGAAAAAGTTGTTTACATTGTAAATGAATGAACGCCTGGTGGATGGTACAAATATAATAACAAAACTGTCAAAATCGACTAATTGGCTTACGAATAAATTAGTCTTTTCAAAATATCAATTAATTATGGAAGTTTTTTGCTATCCAAGTATGTTTTTAAAGCAATACAATATTATTTGAATGTTATTTTGCCTGTTAATTAGGCTGAGCTAATTATATTTGTGATGATGACACTAAAAGATTGTTAAGCAATGGAAAGTGCATCTTTATGCGGATGATGTTTGATTTTACATAATTGACGCTGTTTCAAATCGTCACTTACTAGTTGCACTTGATCGGGCCAAAAACAATGGACTTTTGCTAAACTCGTCTAAATCCCACGCTATTTTCTGAATAGAGTTGTTCGTTCTGTTTCTTGTCCACCTNCCTTAATTGGGCAAAAAACAATGGACTTTTTCTAAACTCGTCTAAATCCCAAGCTATTTTCTGAATAGAGTTGTTCGTTCTGTTTCTTGTCCACCTATTGTTTGTTATAGGTGGAGAAGAAATTGAAAATGTCTNCTTATTTTTGACCAAAGGTTGAGCTGGGATTTACACGTATCTACTATATACAACTGTCTTCAATCCTAGCGTCTGAATTCGTGCTTTCTACCTACACAAAATTGTTTCAATCGCTAATTTTGCCTCATTTCTTGTACTGCAATGTTATTTTTCTTAATTTCAGCCAAGTTTTACTACATAAGCTCACTGTGGCACTTAATGATTGTGTCAGGTATGTCTACAGGCTGGGGCAATTTGATCATGTTACGCTTCATCAACCCGCTTGTATTGAGTGTCATATGAGCCATTTTTATTTCTATTGCTCCTGTATATTTGTCTTTGGGCTTCTCAAAAGTAAAAACTCTAGCTATTTGTTAGAGAAACTTCAATTTCTCACTTCGCAGTGACATAGGAATGTGACTGTTCCAATAAATAGACACGCTCATTTTTATGTTACATTATTCGTCCGTGCTGTCTCCTTTTGGAACCATCTACCATTTTCGTTACGATATTCGCGATTTGTTTCAGGCTTTCTTAGGGACTGCAAATTTCACTTCAATAATTTGAATATTTAGGTGCTTCACATTTACTAACACACGTTAAAATTAATTTAAATTTTGTAATTAATTTTTGTTAACTTGTTTTAAATTGAATTTATTTATTTTTCCACACCGTTTCAAATACGTAATGTACGATCTAAAAGTCTTTGGTTTAAGTACATTTATTAAATAAAGATTAGTATTAAATGTTGAGTATATAGAAGACGAGAGTGAAGTTTTACAAAGTTTACTGGCAACTCATTAGCCAGGCTTTGCAATCGACCAAAGCACTTCAGCTACTCCAGTCTCCGTACAAGTTATCAAATGAAGAGGAATTCGATACAGAATAAGGATCTGGAATTATTTTGTAGACTATCTTTGGATTGCAATGTAGCCACCATAAGGAATGGAAAGGAATTTGCGATAAAATTTTGGTAGATGCCAGTATGTCGGTTATTTATTTGTATAAATTCTTTCTTCAACAATAGTACACTGAGAGAAATTGAATTATGTTGTTTAGTTGTGGTAAAGAAGTTTTTTCTTTGTGACAATGAAAAGTTTCTTTGTTGCAAAGAAACTTTTCATCGAAAAAAAATTTGCCAAAAAGTTTCTTCACAGCAACGAAACTTTTCATTGCCACAAAGAAACATTCTTTGT
>JXPH01014842.1:4787-19667 GCA_001014845.1 Mochlonyx cinctipes
TACGCTGGATAATTGAATTACATTGATCTGTCCAGTTCAGATTATAGCTCATAAGCAGGTGAAGATTTTTAACTAAATTAGAGTAGGGAATATTTTCATTATAGAAACGAACTAAAGGGGGATTAGCAATGATGGTTTTAGTGAAAATTATGGATTTAGTTTTAGCTGCATTCGAAAGAAGCAAATTCTCAGTGGACCAGTCCTCATCATACTTAACGTACTATTCAGTACACTGCCTTTGAGGTGTTCCTGATAGTATTTTCTTTGAATCGGATAATACTCCTCCAGCATTGACTAGTTGTGTAAGATTAAATAGAAAGGAGGAGGAGGAGGAATTTATGTTGAAATATATCAAAATACTTGTACACAAGAGATATACAATGTTGTACACAAGAGATTCTTTTGGTGCCCCTTTGGTGTGTCACATCGTCGGAGTTCTTGTCTTCAGAAGAAAATCTCATTATACCATAAATTGCTAGTTACGCAGAGCATGAGTCATTCAAATGGAGTTTTATTTTTCAATTGGAAATTCAATACCCTACTAGGAGGATCAGCGTGTAGCCCTGTAAGCCACCGTTCAACTAGAACTCTAATTCTTCGAGCCAGGGTTGTTAAATTTCTCATAACTGCGTTCTAGATAATTGACAGGCGTGATGGAAAATTTCAAATTTTAGAAATTTGTATCGCCTTGAAGTACTTTTTCAAATTAATTTCTATGTTGACGATTATGGAAAATTTTGGGCACAATTGGTGCATATAAATTATCCATCGCTGGGCACATCACAAATATTTTATATTTTTGAAATAAGTTCAATGTTATCTTATAAAAATCGAATTTCATTATAAAACTTACCGTATGTAAAGATCCTGCTGGCTGTAACCTGCACACTATCCAAGACACCAATGTGATTTAAAACGGCACATCTGTACCCATGACATTGAGCGTAATGCACAAAAGTACGAATATATACTGATTCTGAAGAATTTCCGATACCAGGGCATATAGCTACTGTGATATCGTCTTCAGCTGTCGCGTGTAAAGCCTGATACAAGTCGTAAGTCAATGTTGATCCATCTTGAAGTAACAGGTACACTCGTTCTCCAAGTGGCCATGGACACTTTACACGACCTACTACACTATGAATAATTGTCTGTATGTGGCCGCTGAATCCCCATAATCTAGTAGGTATATATCTATTTGAAAAAAAAAAGTGAAAACTAATAAAATTTTAATTTATAATTTTTGAGCATTGTAAAATTTAACAATACTTTCATAATTCTATCTTACCTACGTGGTTTAAATATAAATAAGGATTTTACTTACGGTTCTCTTAACAAAGGTGCAATTTTATTAAAACAATCCATAAATTGGCCATCCAGACATAATAAATTGGGCTTCACGGGTTGACTATTTACATTTAAAATTCTAAACAAAATGCATAATATTACTGCTATAATAGCTAAAAATGCTGGTGATACAGTGATCATTGCGTTCTTTAATTTTCACGCGATTTGAATTGATATTTTTAAATTAATTGACTCATCCAATTTGTTATGTCTCGCCAACTACAGATTTTGACATTTTGTTTGACAGCTGTTCGACGGGGTATATTTGGAGCGCCCTCATTTCAAGCAAACTTTCAGAAAACATTCCGATTTTTTTGACAGATCAAATTTAGAAATGTCATCATTTCGAGCAACTTTAATTCGCGTATTCTTTTATAGATGGCAGAAATAAGTTTACAGATAAGTTTATAAGTTTATTTATTCAACAAAATTATCTGCAGTGTAGTAGATTTCTCTTTAAAATTGTGGCATTGGAAGTTACAGTTTTGATATTAAGATACAATTTGGAACGATTAGATAACTTAAAATTAAGTAACAGTTTCTGATTAATTTGTACTCGGCAAGATCATTTTTAGTTTTTGGCAGTTGTGAGTCCGATGCTGAGGGCGTTCTGAAGTGGATAAGTCTCACCGTAAGGGAGTAGCAATCTCTTAAGCCAGCCCTCAGCACCGGACGCAGTGTGCCAAAGTATTGTCGAAGACTGTTGGTTACGGCTACACCAGCATCGAACTTAGAAGTTGATGTAGGTGCAGCCGGAAGCAACAGTGTTAATGTAATATCACATTAATTTCATTAAGGTCCTTCAGTTTACTATCTAGGGTATCGAAATTTATCGAGTCAAATGCTATAGAAAAATCTATTAGTACTAAGACAGTACACTTGTTCTCATGCAGACCTTCATTAATGTCTAATGTCACTAATGTCTAATATTTTAACAAGTGCTGTCGGTCGAAGTGCTATGATATTTTCTACTATGCAGTTTTTCTCGGGTAAATTCGTTTGTCATATTTTTTTTTAGTCCGCGATAAAATTTCTAAAAGAAAAAAAGTACTTATGTATCCTTATCAAAATCGTATCTATTATTCTTGTTTTCTTGATTTATGTTAGGCATAATGTGATAAGCATAAAAGAATAAATGTTGTAGATAGAAGATAAAAAAATCAGTGTTAGAGACTTTTCTTAAAATAAAAATGACGGAACGAAAATTTTGTCGAAATCTAAACAAACGAGGAATAGCTGCCCAGTTGAGGGAGAATGTATCTCAAGTTGTGCGTGAATCAACTGTACTTGTAAGTATTTTTTCGTGGAATCAAAAATGAAATAAACCTGAAATTTTAGTTCCAAAAACAACGCCCCATTCATCCTGATCGTTTGTTATTTCTATTTTATTTCATAATTATTTTTGATTTACTTAATTTTTTCCAGAGTAAACCCTTTCTGGTTGATCCGATCGATTTCGAGAGTTTTATCATCAAAAACAAAACACTTATACAGAATGACCCACAGAGGGAGCTTCTTCTCTACCCAAGCGACGATGTGTCTGAAGTTGTGCTGCCTCGGAAATGTCGTACAATTCATAATAATAGCCTTTCACAGTCGATTAAATACCAAAATGTTTCCGAAAACATCAAAGAGCCAGCAAACGTGTCTCAAGGGTTACTGCTGACGCGGCAGGCCTTACACACCTATGGAAATGCTGATCATGTCCTACATTACAAGTACAATGCGTACAGCGGGAACTGCCATGAGCTTCCAAAGTGAGTATAATTATTTTATTTTTTTATTACCAGAAAACCGCAGAAAACCTCGAGAAAACCTAATATTTCCTTCGGCCCATATTGTTTTATTTGCTTCCCCTCAACGAATTCTATTTGGCCACATTACATGCAAAATAATTTTTCTACATGTACATAGGCATCAATTATATTGCTACAATTAAAATAAATCATATTTTGTTACCTAACCACAATTGTAACATCAGAAATAAACATTTCAATGTGTTTTAAATCCCATATTAATAAAAAAAATTGCGTCAATGTGGCCACATTTATGTGACTAGCGTTGAGAAAAAATACATTTTTTCAGTTTCGCTACTAGGTAATAGAAGTTCAGCCAAATTATTTTTTTTAATATTCCCTGTAAAAAATATTAGCCACAATTTGTCCAAATTGTATGCCACACACAAATATTGTGTAAATGCTGCCACTGTTTTCTAAGGAAAAAACTTGGTAGTGTGGCAAAAATTAAATTAGAGGAAAGATTTTTCTGTTTGCCACATTTTTATCAATTTACTGTGGCCACATATGTGGCAAACAGGAGACAAATGAGGTATTTTTCCACGAACAAAACAAAAGTTTTTAGTTTTTGCAATCGGGTCAGGTGGCTCGATGGGTTAAGGCGTGGTTTTCTACGCATTACGTCATCGACACATCTGATTCCTGGGTTCAAATCCCGGAAGAGCCATATCAACTTTATTTGAAAATGGTTTTCAATATTGCGTGATTGGTCTGCCTAATTATCAGTTTATATGTTGTAATTATTCAATTTTCTACAAAAAGTCAATATAAATCCATTAATGTGCAAAAAACTTTGCACATAACAAGACCCTAGGTCTTAAGGATTTATTTAATAAAAAGTACAACTTTTTACAACTTAAATACAAAATTTTCTATGAAATTTTTTGCCACATTTTCTGCAGTATTAAATACTTAAAATTGTGGCAACATAAACTTATTGCAGGGATCTAATGTGGTCTCAAAATAGGTAAAATTTGTAGCAGATTGTGCCATTAATGCGGTAAACTTTTCTCTACAGGATGCATCTCAGAATGCATACTAATTTTTTTAACATTTTGCTCTGAAATCTCAACCGATTTGGCTGAAATTTTACGTGTGGACTTTTCTCAACAAAAGTAAGGACGAGTTCGTTGTTGGGCCATATCTTGTAATTATCGGAATAAGCTCGAATTTGGAACATAATATTGTTTTAAGTTTCTGTGAGCTCCCATGTAGCAGGAACTTCCTAATATCTGAACTCTAGGGAACGGAGTGAGCTCAAATTTGGAATATGAGCTTTTCCTGAGTGCCCAGGAAAAAATCATATGCTAAATTTGGAATAATATTATCCATTCTTGGTGCTTCCAATTACTAGACTCTGTAATAAAATAAAAAACATATAAAAAGAAAAGCTGTATAATCAACTTTGTGGTTTCCCACGTTTTGTTTAAAAAACGAAAAATCTAGGTATTCAGTTTCACCCATTCTTTTTTACTGATGTATGAATAGGTAAGGTAGTAATTTATTATGATGGTCGTCAATTTACAGAATATTTTCCGGCGATGACTTGAAGGACGAAATGTATGAAGTTGATACTGACCCGGATAGACTTGATGAGCAAATGACGCGATCACAAGCAGATTCAATAACGAAACAAGGCTATCTGCTAAAAGGTCCTGAGTCTAGCTCAGACCGAATGTTTGCGCACATCGGTTCAAAGTCGTTCAAACGACGTTACTGTTATTTGAGGCACGAAATTGATGGCACATACATTTTGGAATTGCATAAAGACGAAAGACAGATTGAGGCGAAAACAACCATTGTTATGGATTTTTGTACGGAAATTGTGCAAAATCCAAAAAAGGGCCGATACTGTTTTGAGCTCAAAATGACCGCTGGCCACAAATCGTTCAGTTTGTCGGCTGAAGATGAAACTGAAATGTTGGATTGGTTTAAAAAACTCTCCTCCGTTTTGCTGCAAAATAAATTACAGGAAGATAAGCAAACAGCTTCTCTGGAGCGAGCACCGCCTTCTAGTCCAAGCATAATGATGTTTGGCACTTTGAAAGGGCTCGAACAAAGTATGAATCCACAACTGATAAAATATGGCAGAGAAACGGACGTCTCAATAGCTCAAGCGAGACGAGAGAACAGAAAAAGATTATTTGCAACATATCAGCAGCAAATGCAATTGCATATAAAAACTAGCAACAGTAGTAAAATATTTGCCACTAGTAGTATTTCAAACAGTGTGGAACCTTACCGGGAACAATTTGGTCAGCGAATACTGATTAAATGTGATAGCCTCAAATTCAGGCTGCAAGCGCCTTTGGACAGCGAAGACAATGAAAAACTTTGTCAAATTGAGCCATACATAACTAGTCTAGCGTTGTACGACGCAAGAGCAGGTAGAAAGTTGACGGAGAATTTCTATTTTGATTTAAACAAGGAGCACGCTAGAGAGCTCGTGAATTTTGGATCAGGCAAACATTTCTTCTGCACTTCACCAAAACCGAATTTGAAAACGCATCAAAATGAAAGCCATTGCGATCACCATGTCGATGATGTAAGTCTGCAACATTTCGATATCACTAAAGAATGGCTATATCATCCGAAACAAGCTATTCTAAGTGTGACCGCTCCTCACCCCGACATTTTTCTTGTTGTGAAAATTGATAAAATACTACAAGGGGGTATAAATCAGTCAACGGAGCCGTATTTAAAAACAACCAAAGACTTGAAACTTATTTCAAAGTTACAAAAAACCATTAAACAATACAGTCAAAAATGCGGACATTATCGAATGCCATTCGCGTGGGCCGCGCGACCTTTATTTCGTCTTTATAGCAGTGATTTGGACACTTCAGTAGATTTTCCGGCGATTTACAGACAAGAAAATGCTAAATTGAAAGATGAAGATCTACTAAAGTTGCTGCTAGAATATAGAAAACCTGACAAATTTAGTAAACTGACAATGATACCCGGCTGTTTAAAGATTTATGTCGAGCAGCTGACCGAAATGCCAAACAGTGAGTAAAATAATACAATTAATATGTGTTTAACATGTTTTACTGTTACTATAATGTTCCAACATTATTCTAGATTGCTTAACAACAACCCTTACTCCTCTGAAACCTTTCCCAATCCCACCGACCTCCGAGCCTACTGTTGAAATGGCTGAATTCACAGGATCTTCAGAACGCGATATTTTCCCCTACTCCTCATTTGTCAATCATCTGTTTATTTATCCTTTGCAGCTAAATTTTGACAGTCAAAAAATATTTTCAAGGGCTCGAAATATTGTTTTGGTTGTGGAATTGAAAGATAATGATTCAGAGACAGCAAAGTCATTACAGGTACATTAAATAAAAAACAAATATTCCTCTTAGGTACTCGATTATCTATAATTTATTTCTATTTAAATCTTCGTAGCACTGAATGGGCAATTTGATTCGAGCTAAATAAATATTATTAAAAAATAATCAAAAATTACATTCAAAATTTAAGCAATACCCTAAACAATGTAGGGGAGGGCGAGGCACCAAAAAAATTTAATTATTTTTCTAATTTTTATTTATGAACATTTTTGCAAAAACCAAATTGATTTAGGTTGTTTATCGTAAAAACTATCTCTTAAGTGTATACAATGTTAATTTTTTCAATTTTAATAAATTTTTATGATTTATTTTCAAAGATGAAATTTTGGTGCTTAAGCTCAGGTGAGGCTAAACGCACCATTTCGTTTATTGATTTGGGGCTAAATGCACCATGGTTTTTTAGATAAGTTTTGTGAGTGCATTAGTGAATTTTGCATCGATTTTGGCTGAATCTACTGTTTCCGACTAGAATCAACCATTATTAAGAAAACATTGGCTCACAAAAATTGACATAATATAATCGTAATATAGGTAACTCTAGAAATACTTAATGTATACAATTTAATAAGTTTTTATGCTAACGTACACAAATTAATAAAGAATTAAAGAAGGAACATACATTTCAAATAATAAATTATTCAATAGTGCAGAACCATATTTTTAAGCACAGAACTTACCAAAATAAGATCGTAAATTATCTATTCTATTGANTTAGCAAAATTATGAATATTTAGCGAAATTGGTGCTTCTGCCATTTGAAAAGTCTTCCACTGGTTCCTCCAATCGATCAAAATCGAATTAAAATTACGAAAATATTAGAAGAACTTGCAACCCTTGTAATATAAACTGAAAATTTTGATATTTGAACCGTTTGAAGGGAAAATTCTGAAAAATTCTTAAGAAAACTGGAGTATTTCTAGGTCATAGCAAGAAGTTTACCGAATATTTAGTAACTAATCACTTTTTGATGTTTGAAGTATATTAAAATTGCATTTTACCTGATTTCTCATAAAATTCGATGCATTAAGATTGCTAGTTTTATGGAAATAGGGTGGTGCTTTTAGCCCCCACTTGTCATTTTTCACAAATCCTAACAGAGCATTAAAAATAAGAATAAATACCCCAAATATATTACTGATTATTTAAACAGGCATGTTGACGATCGTTTTGAAAAAAAACATTTCGTATTTTAGAATAAAAAATTGTCGAAAAAAACTTATTTCTCAAAATATTCAAAAATTTACTTTTGGAGGTCAAAAATACACTTTTTGCCTAATTACCTACCCGAAACTTTTTTGAATCTGTCTGAAACTTACAAAAGATGAAGCTGTCGATAAATGTAATCTACCCTAATTTATTTAAATTTTTGTGCATATTGTAGATATGATTTTTTTGAGTGGTGCATTTAGCCCCCGGTTGTATTTAGCCTAGCCCTTCCCTACTTGGTATTTTTAAGGTATTTCATAAGAATTGTAATTTTAATGTTTTTTTGTTTGGGCAAAGTGATACAGTCTACTGTTAAGGAGGTTTTTCATATAGTGCTACGAAGAGTTATCTGTTGATTTTTTTTTTGAAAATTTTCTCTATTCCATAGTGCATATATGGTCGGCCGGGTCAAACCATACTAGTTTCTCAAATTACTTGTCCAGTTTTACACCACAACACAAATCCAACGTGGTACGACGAAGTGAAAATGCGCCTTCCTTTGGTAGAAATTAAATTAATGTGGATTGTAATTGAAATTATTAAATCAAACTTAATTTATAGATAATTACACCACAACATCATTTGCTCTTTTCTTTCTACCACGTTTCCTGTAACATTTCCAAAAAGAAAGACAGCCTTTCAGTTCCCGAAACTCCCATTGGATACGCTTGGTTAACTTTATTGAATAAAGGTAAACTTAATGTAGATGAACAATGCATTCCTGTGGCGGCAACACTTCCCAGCGGATATTTATCGATTCAGCCACTAGGACTGGGAAAAGGGGTAAGTTTACGCACACGTATGCAACTAACTATATTACAATTTATTTAAACAACTAACCAGTAATGAGATTATTTAAAAAAAATAATAAACTTCACTAACTAACTAATATATCAACAATTTACAATTTCAATTTCACGCTACAAACATTAATTTGATTAGCAGAATGCAGGACCGGATATACAGTGGATTGACAATCAGCGACCTTTGTTTACCGTCACATTCAGATTAGATTCAACTGTGCTAACAACGGATCAACATTTGCATAATCTATTTGCACACGCTGAACGCCTCTTAGAACATACAAAAACTCCGCCAGCCGAGTCTGAAACATGTAAATTATTGAAGGCTGCTCACGCCATCCACATTTCCTCCTTGATAACATTTCTGCCGACAATCTTGAATCAACTTTTTATTCTTCTAATATCCACAACTAGCGAAGAAATTGGAGTAAATAGCATTCGTCTTTTGGTCAATTTAATCCACATGGTAGCCGATGAAGCGAATAGAAAAGAACTACTGCACACCTATGTTAAATATGTGTTTAGAATTGAAAGTCATACAATAAAATCAGGTAACACTCCTCCAAAAAATCATACTGTTCACGAGGTATTGTGTCGTCATCTTCCTACTTTACTGCACCCCAACAACACAGACTTTTTGCTAGTGAACAAATTCATGAAATTCTCCGGTATTTTCTTCGACATCATCATTAAAAGTATGGGGCAGCACCTCCTGTCGTCTGGCAGAATAAAAATGCATAGAAACGAGAGATTTCCCCAAGAATTTGCAGCCAGAATTGAATCCCTTTTCCATGTCCTCGTTCCTTACATCATTTCCAGGCATAAAGATCTTCCTGTAGAAACGCACCATCTGAATAAAAGTTTATCGACATTCGTCAAGAAATGCCTAACCTTCATGGATCGAGGATTTGTGTTCAAAATCATTAGGCTTTATATGGATCGCTTTCGACCAGGAGACACGAGAACACTTCAAGAATTTAAATTCGGATTTGTTCAAGAAATTTGCTCACACGAACATTATATTCCGCTGAATCTTCCATTTTTATTGAGTCCAAATAATAAAGCCCCAGATATTTTGCAGCAGTTTTGCCTATCAGAGGAGTTCTGCCGTCAACATTTTTTGGCAGGACTTTTGTTGCAAGAGGTAAAAAGTTCATTGAACGAGATTGGACCCATTCGCAAGATTGGGTTAAGCATTTTAAAAGAATTGTTAGCCAAACATGATCTCGATGATCGTTATCAAAGCAAAGGTCAACTCGGTCGTATTGCAATGCTTTACGTTCCACTTTTAATGATTGTTGTTGAAAATTTAAATCGCATTTCTGATGATAAAGAAAATACAAAACAGCATAATTCTATTGGAAATAAAAGAATTTCATGTAGTAGCAGTTACGTTTTTGCCAGAGACTTGGGTCCATCTATTTGCACTGCCTCCTCCTCATTGAACAGCACACCTAAAATGAGAAGCAACAGAGTGACTATGCACATTGACCAGCCAAGTCCAATAAGATCATCATTGCACCTGAAAGACACGAGCTTTTTGTCAGCCATAGCTGGACAATCTACGCTTACGAATGGGCAATCGGCCGTATCACTTGCTTCTGAATGCTCCGAGATATCACAAGATAATACAATCATTATAAGAAGTCCTCCAGATGCAACAGATTCAAGCTTTTCAAGACATGCTCGATCCATCAGCATGACACAATCAACAAATATTCAGCGAAACGATAAATTCTCCACTGCCGAAACTAAAGATTTACTCTACAGCTTCCTTTTTGTCATCAAACATTTGTCGCAAGACCACATGATTGTGTGGTGGCATAATTGTACAGAAAGCGAAACTGTGCAATTTTTCACGGTCCTCGACTTTTGCCTATTGTACTTTCGATATGTTGGAAAAAAGAATATTGTCATTGACAATGAGGAGAGTAATGACACACGGGTCTCCAAGGCAACAAAAGCAAGCACTCTGCCTGCCCGAATGATGCCACCAACGAGTGAATCTTGCGGTAATTTTGACTCGGGTACCTTAAATTGTGTTCAAAATCGAGAGAATTTGGTTGAAGAAACAATTAGACTGAAAAAAGCCTTGTACGAATCAAACTTGGCCACAGAAATCGGCCTTATTATTCTCGACTGCATAGGGCTATATTCAATTCAATTCAGAGATTCAATGCTGGAGAGTTCTGTGCTGCCGAAGATTGCTAGAGTTTATCTACGCTTCCTTCAGCTGGGACAATCAGAGACACTTTCCAAACACGTCTTTGCCGCACTAAGAGCATTTATAAACAATTTCTCACAAGCTCTGTTTAAGGGAAATGCAACTCTGTGCGGGCAACTTGTGTACGAGTTGTTAAAATCCTGTGATAGTCGTTTGTCTAGCTTGAGACAGGAAGCGTGCGCTGTATTGTATCTCTTGATGAGAAGCAATTTTGAATTTAGTGGTAGAAAAGGTCTGACACGCGTACATTTGCAAGTAATTATTTCAGTTTCTCAAATGATTGGAAATGTGATTGGGTTAAATAATGCTCGTTTTCAAGAGTCACTGTCATTGATAAATAGTTACGCAACGAGTGATAAAGCGATGAAAGGGACCGGCTTTCCAATAGAGGTTAAAGATTTGACTCGTCGCGTTAGAACTGTGCTAATGGCGACAGCTCAAATGCAAGCTCATCACATGGACCCAGAAAGGCTTTTAGAGCTACAACACTCTTTGGCGAATTCGTACGCATCAACTCCTGAACTACGTCACACCTGGCTCGTCACTATGGCCCGTAATCATGAGCAGAACGGAAACATATCTGAGGCAGCCTGCTGCTATTTGCACATTGCCGCACTAATTGCTGAATATTTAAAATTGAAGGGAAGTGGACCAATTACCTATGGAGCAGAATCTTTTGTGAAAATTTCTCGAAACATTCCAAGAGACGAGAGAGGTTTAAAGTTGGATAGTGGTGCCCAAGATTCACAATATACCGAGCAATTATTGCTGGATCAGTTGAAAGAATGCGCTGAATATCTAGATCGTTCAGAAAGGCTGGAATGTTTGGGAGATTTGTATCGATTAATTGTTCCAATATTAGAAAATAGGCGGGATTTTCATGGAATAGCAAATTGTTATGAACATTTAACGCAATCCTACAACAGAATTATTGAGTTTATAAGAAGTGGCAAGAGATTGTTGGGTAGATTTTATCGAGTAATCTTTTATGGACAGGTTAGGTTTTTTTTAAACTATTTCTTTCAGTGTTGTTATTAAAAGTTAATACTAAATTTACAGGCATTTTTTGAAGAAGAACATGGTATAGAGTATATTTACAAGGAGCCAAAAGTTACGTCACTAAGCGAAATTTCTGAAAAATTGCACAAGCAGTACCGAGACAAATTTGGCGCAGAAGTAGTGAAAATTATTATGGATTCAGCGCCGGTAAGTATCACAAACTAAAATAGCTATTATTTTAAAGAGTAAAAGCACTAACAGTAGACAGATAAATTCTTGATTTCTTAGTTTTTGTGCCGTATTTCGCCTAATAATGAACATCTTTTCTCGGAACCTTGATTTATTATACCAATTTTTTATCAAACATAATTCTGATGATTCTGATTTACAGAGTTATCCAAGAAAGTGTAGTAATTGAAACTGAGTGAATAATACTATCCCAAATTTTGCATGTGAACTGTTCTTGCCATAAGCTTATATTCCAAATTTGAGCTCATTCCGATCACTATCGAGAAATCTGGCAGTGGCCGGTACCTAGTGGCCTTCAGATTCCGATGTCTCAGGGTCAATCTTTTTTAGGAACTGTTCTTGGGTACTTACCAAAAGCTTATATTTCAAATTTGAGCTCATTCCGATCATTAAAACTCAAGATTTCTGGAAAATTCTGGTAGGTTTGTATAGGGGCCCAAGACCCGAACTCGTCCTTACTTTTGTTGCGAGAAGCCTCCATAAAGAATTTCAGCTAAATCGGTTGAGAATTACGTGAGTTATCGAGGACACAGACACACACCGACAGACACACATACAGACATATTGTCTTTTCTTTCTTTCTCATCATATAGATCGACCAAATGGTCTGAAACGTGAAAAAACAAAAAAAAATCTGTGTGCGTGTCTGTCTATCTGTCGTCGTCATCTGTTGTGTGTCTGTGTCCTCGATAAACGTTATTCTCAATCGATTTCGCTGAAATTTAGTGTGGAGGCTTATGCCGACAAAACTAAGAACGAGTCCGTTAATGTACCAAATCGAGGTACGGAGTCTGGGGGCCCCTATACAAACTCACCAGAATTTCCAGAAATCTTGAGTTCTAATGATCGGAATGAGTTCAAACTTGGATTATAATCTTGTGGTAAGTAGCCAAGAACGGTTCCGTAAAAAAGTTTGACCCTAGGACATCAGGATCTGAGGGCTCCTTGGTACCAGCAACTTCCAGAATTCTTGAGTTCTAGTGATCGGAATTAGCTCAAATTGGGAATATAAGCTTTTGCTAAGTAGCCAAGAACAGTTCCTTAAAAAGTTTGACCCTGGGACATCGGAATCTGGGGGCTCCTGTGTACCAGAAACTTCCAGAATTCTTAAAGTTCTCGTGATCGGAATGAGGTCAAATTTGGAATATAGGTTTTTACTAAGTATCCAAGAACAGTTCCTAAATAAATTTGACTGGGACATAGGGATCTGTAGACTCCTAGATACCGGCCACTTCCAGAATTCTCGAGTTCTAGATCGGAATGAGCTCAAAATTGGAATACAAGCTGATAGAAATTTTCTTTTCAATCCTTTGCAATCTGGTTTTTACAAGAAAAGCAATAGAACTACAACAGCTCTTACAAAAATTGCGAATTAAAAAAGTTTTTAAATTAACGCTTCTCCACTTATTTCACTTGTACTTTATCTTTCCTGATTTTCATCCTTGTAAAATACTAAATGTTTGTTACGGTATGTTATGTAAAAAAAATTAATCCACCAACGAATACCTAACAAAATAAATAACTTTGAATTTATAATTTCGAGCAACCAATACTTGGAATTCATCCTGTATTCCAAGAATTTGTTACTTTACCCTAAATACATGTCAGTTCAATTCAATAATTATTTTTTATCTTCAAGGTGGACATCAAGAATTTGGATCCAAAGCAAGCCTACATTCAAGTCACACATGTTACTCCATACTTTTGTAAAGATGAGTTGGAGATTCGGCAGACCGAATTTGAGCAAAATCATGACGTTGATGTTTTTATGTATGAAACACCATTCACTCAGAATGGATCTGCGCATGGATGCGTTGAGGATCAGTGGAAGAGGAGAATTATTTTAACAAGTAAGATCTTGCCGATGCCCATTTTAAGAGATCATAAAATATTTTCTCCTTGCTTTTAAAGCCCAGTATAGTTTTCCCTATGTGCTTAAACGTATCCAGGTGAAAGATCGTCAATCTTTCGAGTTGAGGCCAATTGAAGTAGCCATAGATGAAATGCAAACGAAAGTCTCGGAGCTTGAGGAAGTTGTTTTGGGACCGATTGATATTAAAAAACTACAGTTGAGATTACAGGGAGCCGTTGCAGTTACAGTAAACGCTGGTCCATTAGCTTACGCATCCGCGTTTCTAGATCCAAAGTGTCATGATAAATTTGCTCTAGATAAAGTAGCCGAATTGAAGGACATTTTTAGGTATAACAAATCTTGTTATGAAATCTACTTTTCTATATTAAACACAATTATCTCATTCAACAGGGAATTTTTAAAAGTATGCTACACCGCCCTGCAGATCAACGGTCGAATAGTTTCAGCAGATCAAAGAGAATATCACAATGCGTTAAAGGAAAATTTTCACAGTCTTTGCTCTGCCCTAAGTGATTTAATTGAAGAACCATTGAGCCCGCTCGACGATTCCAACAATAATGCTCACCGACACAGTCTAGCGTTATTTAGTGCAATAAGTGGTGCGCCAAATAATTCTAGTACTGCTTAGAAATAAGAGGATATCTAAAAATATATACACAAACGCACAAGCTAGAGTAATTTCAAGGTATTTAACCATTTTAAAATATGTTTTAATTTCGTATAAGAAGAATAGAATCCAAGCGCGTCAAGTAAATTAGTTTTTAATCAGTAACGTAGGACTTAGTCATTAGGTTTAATTTGGGTATGAAATACTCAGCGATGATTGTTTTTATTCTATGTTTTACACATTAAATATAAGATGATAAAGTAAGAACAACACATGATTGTTCTTGCAATTGGAACATATACCTCGCTAAGATTAGTTTTTATTCTCGAAATAAAATGCGAAAAAAATATCTCGAAAAATGTTTCATTCCACTTATTATGCAATTTGGCACAAAAGTTAGTTTATATTATTATTATTATT
>JXPH01014924.1:612-11310 GCA_001014845.1 Mochlonyx cinctipes
CAATTTCACAATAATGCCCACTTGCCAGTCCTGGGGGAATGACTCTTGCTCCCAAATTTTCTGAAGCAGTGGATTGAGTGTCACCGCAAAGAGATTAATATCCGCTTTCAGTACCTCAGCAGTGATATTATCAACTCCAGCTGCTTTGCCATTCTTTAAAGATCGGGTATGGGCAATGATCTCATTAATGTAGGTGGACCTATTCTAATCAGAAACTGTCTCGTTGCCCTCACTTCCGGTATTTCAACTCCATCTCTTTGCAGGTTTAACACTTCTGAAAAGTGTTCCACCTATACAATTGTTCTTCAACATTGGTCAACAGCACCCCGTTCTTATCTTTTACTGGAACGTTCCTGCTACGGTTAGTATCNTTCTTATCTTTTACTGGAACGTTACTGCTACGGTTAGTATTGCCATTTCTAATTTTCCGATGTACTCTCTTGTCTATTACATTATATCGCTTCTTCGCCTCTTTACGTTCATCATTTACTTTGAGCTGAATTTACTTCGTTTTTAACACTTTCCCGCTGACCGATAAGCGGCCACGTAAAAGAAGATATAAAATCTTGCTTTCGATATTTCACTATGCGAAGCTCTTCCTCGCAGCTTTCTAAAACCACCTTCTTGAAACCATCCCACTCCTGCTGGATTTCCGACGTTTTGGTATTTTGTTCCCCAAATTTTTCTCGCAGAGTGTTGCAGAAGGTGGTCTTTTGTGCATCTCCTTTCAATTTGGCGATCTTAAACCTTTTGCTGACATTCGTTTTTTTGCATCAACTTTACATTAAGGAACAGATTACTCACGACGATCACTTTGATCACTTAATTATTTAAAATACATTAAATAATAATTCTTCTACTTGTTTTTGTGAATTTTATTTACTTTTCTATTGTTATGGCCCAAAAAAGGTGAAGAAATCACTTATTTTTCAGTTATATGTATGAGCAATGTTCATGCCCAAGAACGGAAGTTATGGTTAAACTACCATTTGATTACATTTTTATACCTTTGTACTGGAGCCTATAAAAGTCTCCAACCGATTTAGCTCAAAATTGGAGAGCTTCAATTTAATAACAAATAAAGAATCCATCCCAGTTTTGGGCTCAATCGGAGTTAGCTTAAAAACTCATAAATTCAGTTACTTTTGTACTAGCGTTTAACCAATTGGGTTCCAAGATTTTCAGATTAATGAATGCACTAAAAAACTTATGTGCCAATTTTCAGCTTAATCGGATGACTTAAACCGAAGATATCGTTNAGCTCAAAATTGGAGAGCTTCAATTTAATAACAAATAAAGAATCCATCCCAGTTTTGGGCTCAATCGGAGTTAGCTTAAAAACTCATAAATTCAGTTACTTTTGTACTAGCGTTTAACCAATTGGGTTCCAAGATTTTCAGATTAATGAATGCACTAAAAAACGATTAAGCTAGAAGTTTTAGAAAATATTTATACAATATAACAATAACCTAATTTTTCATCAAAATCGGCTTGTACAAAAAAATTAGCCGGCATGTAACTGAAAAACAGGTGATTATTTCACCTTTTTTGGGCCGTAACAATAGGACAGAAAACCAAATCTACAACAACAAGAAGAGGAATTATTTTTTAATGTATTTCAAATATTTTAGTTGATTAAGGTTTAAAAAAGAGATCAGAATTATTTTTAGTTTCTTGGTCCTTAAACCCTCAAAAAACCCCTTTTTTGACGGTTTTTGGCCAGTAGCGCGTCCCAAATTTTACCCGATGGAGCTCAAAATTTTTAAGGAATAGTATAGAATTGCAAGATGAAACTTTTGAGGGGGCGAAAATTGAAATTGGACAAGGTCACCAATTCTGTGGCCGTCTNAGAATTATTTTTAGTTTCTTGGTCCTTAAACCCTCAAAAAACCCCTTTTTTGANAACCAAATCTACAACAACAAGAAGAGGAATTATTTTTTAATGTATTTCAAATATTTTAGTTGATTAAGGTTTAAAAAAGAGATCAGAATTATTTTTAGTTTCTTGGTCCTTAAACCCTCAAAAAACCCCTTTTTTGACGGTTTTTGGCCAGTAGCGCGTCCCAAATTTTACCCGATGGAGCTCAAAATTTTTAAGGAATAGTATAGAATTGCAAGATGAAACTTTTGAGGGGGCGAAAATTGAAATTGGACAAGGTCACCAATTCTGTGGCCGTCTAATCCCCCGACATTAGGGAAAAAGAAAATAAATGATCTATAAAAAAAAATAATAACTAATCTAGATTAAAAGAAAAAGAAATTATTTTTCAAGGCCTTTGATAGGTCATAAATCAAATGTTTCAAGCTCATCTTGAATTACAAATATAAGTTTTTTTTTTTTCAAAATATATATGTTTGCATTAAATTAATCATTTATAAGATAATACGAATCACTAAAATTAGGCCACAAAAAATATCAATTAAAACTGGCTTTCATTTTCGTATTTCAAAAGCAAAACAAATAATAAAAGTATTGCACCGTAAACTGTGCTCTTCAAATTTAAATGCAAAATGTGAAATGAAAAGCTTCCGACGAAAATTATCTTTAAAAATCTACTTTTTTCACTGAATAATTTAGTAATCTGCAAGGTAGAGCCTTAAATATCTTAAAATTCAGGGTGCTGTGAAATAAAAGGTCGACCCGGAAAATGCTGTTAGTACATCTCAAAATGACCAATAGTTACTTTAACACCAATAATGCTGTAAGACAATCCTGGCCCTTATGGATATTTTAAGTTTTAAATCTCAAAAACTAGTACTCTGATATCAATACTATTAGCATCAATGGATAGGCAATTATCTAAGTTTTCTATGGATACCCTAAAAATAATTGTAGTTCCAGCTATTTTCGAGATATTTAGGTTTAAACACAAAATTTCCATTTTTTGCCAATTTTTCGAGCGCATTTAAAAACTGTTCAGAGAAGTCCGAAACGTGCTTAAAATATATTTTGGCAAGTTTTTGATTTTTAGTATTTTCATACCGCTTTTTCAAAATTCAAAATTTAGGTTCATGGTTTGAAAAAGCAGCGGAAATAAGTATTTAAATTGACAACCCAAAAATTGTCTTGAGCAGCCAGAAAATTTAAATGGGCACCCTAAAATTGTGAAAGAGTAGTCAGAAGTGTGTGAAAATGGTCAGTAGGATAAAAAATAAGTAAATGGGAAGTGAAGAGGATAAAAAGCAAATGAGCAGAAGAATTTTTTGGCACTTGGCTTACATTTTTCTACTCGAAAATAAATAGTACTTTGAATTTAGAGCTTGGCAACGAGTTTGGCACTTAGGTGGATGGATTTGTGATATATGGGAGCCAGTAGCAACACAGGTTTTTCTTACCAAACATACTTTGACAAAGCAACATTTTATAGTTTTTGATACTTAGGCACACCAAAAACTGTGATACATGGGTGCCAGCTCCAATACATTTCTTCCATTACAGGGAAGATTGGTCAAACAAATATTAAAAGAACACACAAAATCCGGGTTCATGCGAATATCTTTTAAGAGTACAATAAACCGTAAAAGAGATTAAATCAACTATTTCTGTCTTTTTTAAACTCTTATTTAGTGAACACAAATTGGGGGCTCGATGAAGCTGTTTTAAGAGTTCCTTAGAATTTCAGAGAACGATTTAGAAAAACTATTTGGTATATAAGTTAAAAATCGGAATTAGACACTAGATGTCAACACTTGTGTATGCGCTGTAGCAAATCATCGACATACATATCATTTCGAAGCTCTATTCATAAGCTGTCAAAATCAGTCAACAGTGTTTGATTTGCTTGTGCGCATCATATATTTTCAATAATGGAAAATTTTGAAAATTGGTGTAAAAAAACAAAATTGGCGAGAAGTATTGCTGAGTCACTTTTTTGCAAAGAAAACTGCGGCCAAAAGTCATCGCTTGCTCGTGAAATTGTATGGCAAGCATGCTCTTGCAAAAACACAGTGTTTCGAGTGATTTCAACGCTATAAAAGTGGTGATTTTGACATCAAAGGCGAAGCATCTGGACAGCTGAAAAAGTTTGAAGATGAAGAATTGGAAGCGTTACTTGATCAAGACTCGTGTCAAACACAAGAAGAGCTTGCGGAGTCATTGAGCGTGAATCAATCAGCCATTTACAACCACCTAAAAGCATTGGGATTCATCCAAAAGCAAGGAAATTGGGTGCCATACGAGTTGAAGCCCAGAGACGTGGAAAGGTGATTTTGCATGTATGAAATGCTGCTCGAACATCATAAAAGGAAGTCATTTTTGCATCGAATTGTTACTGGCGACCAAAACTGGATTCATTACGACAACCTGAATCGCAACAAATTGTATGTGAAGCCCAGCCAACCAGCCAAATCGACACCGAAGAAGAATATTCACGCTGCCAAGATAATGCTCTGTATTTGGTGGGACTAGAAGGGAGCTGTGTATTATGAGCTTCTAAAACCGGGTGAACCATTACTGGAGAGCTGTACCGACAACAACTGATTCGTTTAAAGAGATCATTGAAGGAAAAACGGCCAGAATGGGAGACCATACACGAGACATTGACTTTCCAACATGACAACGCTCGGTAACATGTTGCACCACCCGTTAAAACTATTTGGAAAATAGGGGATGGGAAGTTCTGCCCCACCCGCCATATAGTTCAGACTTGGCGCCTCTGACTACCATTTGTTTCGGTCGATGCAGAATGCACTTTCCGGAATACGCTTCACGTCAGTCCAAGGCATCAAAAATTGACTCGTTTCGTTCTTTGATTCAAAAGATGACCGGGTTTTTGGGATGGCATCCACAACTTGCCAGAAAGAGGGGGAAATGCTGTAAATTTCGATGGACAATAATTTGAATAACAGAATTGTAGAAGATTTTCTTTAATAAACGCTCAAATATCCTTAAAAAAATCCGTTTCCGTTTTTAACTTATAAACCTAATAAATAGGAAAGAAACTGTTATTTCACCCCATAGAGTGTCCCAAGGGTTCCTAAAGGGCCATATTCATATACTAAGGTCTAAAAACACTATTGGTTTAATAGGGCTGTCATTGACATTTTGTTGGAAAAATATTCAAATAAATATATTCGAATATTTTTCTTGAAAATGAATTATTACATGCAGATGGTGAGACATTGACCAATTATAAGACCTGTATTCATTAGGTATATTGTTCTAAAAAAATTCAAAAATATTTGCAAAGGTCTGGAATTGGAATCATAGGAGCCCTATACATAAACATAAAAAGTATTCTAAGTATTCGTCACAACTCTGCCTGTCAATATTAATTTCTGAAAACTTGTCAAAATTCCAATTTTCGATGACCAGCCTTGAACACTTTTTTAAATGCAAGGTTATTGAATTATCTACTAATGTTCTCATGCAAACTACAAGTGAAGCTTAAGATGCGAAAAATGCAGAACGATATAGGCCATTTTCTTCAATTTGGTCCTATTAAAAATTTAAAATATTTATTCTGTCCGTCCAAGTTCATAAATTTGACCTATCTCTTAATTGCTTATAATTCCCGAAACGACGGGAGCAAATTTGATTCAAAAGGTTCCAATAAAGTTTGCAAGACTATTATAGCCAAATAAAGAAAAAATTGTAGATACCTCGGTCCTGCAGTGCAAAATGATGTCTCATGAAGTTGATGGAGACAAAAAAAAATTAACAAAATTTAATCTGAATTGATCAAAGTTTTGCCTCTGGATCTGGTTCCTTCCAGACCCGAGCGCAGTACTCCAAAGCTTGATCTGCTATAGATCTGAGCTCCGTTGGTCCCCTTCATAGCACGTGGCCGATTCATCCAAGTTTTCGTACCACATTACTGCCATAATTCAGTGTTAGTAGTCGTTCGAGACCATTTTATCAGCAGGATTTGACGCAAACATCGATTGACAAATGTCTGAATTTTAATGGTGACGTATTACAGTCACTTTCTAAGTCAATACATATAGCAGACTACAGATATAAGGCCTGAGTGCCAGAAGATTTAGCGCACAAAATTTTTCTCTTGCAATGTTGAAGCGGCTTTGAATGTCTTTGTAAGTACCACCATTAGTTGTTATCTTGCTGCTGGGTTAAGTAAATTTTTCGACGCATCATTCAACGATTTTATCGTCAATCTCAAAATCATCAGCACTGTTTCTGTTTAGTGAGGTACTTTGTCTTTTCAACGTTGATCTTCAAGCCAACCTTCTTTCCATCTTTGATTTTGCGTTCCATATCTTTCTTTTTGTGAAATAGCATAGCCAGGTCTTCAGTGAAGTTCGTATCGTTTAGACGATCATCCATATCATCGAGATACAACTTGGTGATTGGCACACTTCCCTCAAGTCAGAGTTGAGTGTATACAATGATGAATGAGGTGACGTAATAGCAACCGCAAGGGACCGAATGAGATGGAATAGAACTATTGTCCGACTGTGTCCCGTCATGGACACCATAAGCCCTTAATTAAGTAAGATCAAAACTTTGCATTTGCCCAAAATATCTTATAAAATAAATATTTCAGCACTTGAAAATACTTCAGGTAAGTATTCTTGTTTGCAATTTTTTTTAAATGCTTACATATGATTTGAAAGGGACTAAATTCTAAAAATGCGAAGAATATTGGTCAATGTCCCCCCAATCCACCAAAACATCACAAAAACACTTCACTGGACTATTTCAGAAAACTTTCTGAGTGTCTTGTATCTATTTTTGTACTATAGAAATCTATAAGAATAAGCATAAAATACGTTACAAAGACTGAACAGTTCAGAAGTAGTATCCCAATTTTGATAGTTTTTAACGTTCAATAAACTTTTCTTTTACACAGATCTTATATGAAGGGGATGAAGAAAAGGCAAAATTGATGAAATAAAAAATTATTTAGATGATGAAAAATTGTTTATCATTGCAAACTGCATCCATAATTCATAAAATAAATTTTGTTTTACTTCAAAGTAAACCAGGTTTCGTCGCTTTAAAATATCATTCAAGTCTTTTGTTATTTTTTCGAAATTGAGAAAGTCATTTAAATTCAAGAAAAAAAGCAGCATGTGGAAGATTGTAGAATGAAATGAAAAGGGTTTTTCATTCATCGCATCATCGTCATTGCTCGAGCCGAGCTCTGTATTATTGTGAGAATGAAAATGAAAGTAATAAAAAATGTTGAAGTTAATCTTTCGCATGGATAAAATCTTCATTGTTTGTACTCACTTTGGGACAAAATTTAATCAACAGCAAAATTTAATTAGGATTGGGGGAAATTAATGAAATGATAATCATAATTTTATTTTATTTTACCACAATAGCGTTTTGTCTCGTCTCATTTTCACGAGATGTCTTGTGAGCGCAGACGGAACAAAAACAAATTGTCATGCGAAATTTTGAATATAAGAGAAACAATTATTTTGTACTTAAATTAAACCACTTTCGACTTAATTAACCTTCATCCTTGAATGACAGACAGAGATTATCTCTGCAATTAAACGATGGTCTATTATTATCAACTGCATAAAAGATCAATTCTGGGGAATTTTGTATTCAACCTTAGACTAGTTTCAAATGGCAATTTAATTAAGACAATATGTATATTATGTAAATAAATATCTTTCCTCTCTGGTAGTTCTGGTAATTAAACTCTTGAATAATGAATTTTACATAATACGTACAGTGTATTAATATGAGAATGATGTAAGAAAATGGAAGCAACGCCATCGGATCTTTGTTTTTTATTTCAGATTCCACCGCACGATTGAAAGTTTTAAATTAAAATAGAAACACTAAGTTTAGAGTTCACTCCAGATCAATCACAAAATCACAATAAAACAAAAATATAAAATTATAAAATTATAAAATTAATAAATGGCCACAGGTGGTCGAAACACTATCGCAACTCGAAACGAAACAAATTACACGAGCTGTAAATTGTAAATTTTTTCACTTTTACACATGTGCGGCATGAGTATGTACATTAAATTAGATTAAATATGATGCTGATGGTGTCAAGCAATTAAGATAAAAAAATAATAATTGAGTAGAGAAATGATGCCGAAGTGGTGAATATTTTTTAAAAACGTTTAAATTAACTTAAGACTAGTCAGGGATGTTATTTGTGTTGGAGTCCCTGCTAGGCATGAAAATGCACACATGCACTCTTTACTTTTTAGCCACTTTACACTGAAATTGGACAAAAGTGGCCAATCAGAAATGTGAATAGTATAAAATGTGTATCAAATCTTAAAAAAGATGAGAAACCACAAAGTGGATAATATAGCTTTTCTTTCATATTTATTGTATATTTTGTGATAGGAACTGGATTTAAACTTCGACAAAGATAATATGCGCAAATTTAGAATAAAAGTATTTACAGAGTTATCAAAGAAAGCGTGGTAATTGGATTCACGAGGAATGAAGAAAATTATTCCAAATTTAGCACAGGGACTGTTCTTGGCACTTGTCATAAGCTTATATTCCAAATTTGAGCTCATTCTGATCACTAGAACTTTAGCCTTCAGATCATGAAATCCCAGGGTCAAACTTTTTTAGAAACTCTTCTTGGATACTTACCAAAAGCTTATATTCCAAATTTGAACTGATTTCGATCGCTAGAACTGAATAATTCTGGAAGTTCCTGGTTCGATGGAGCCTCAGATCCCGATGTACTAGGGTCAATTGTTTTTACGAAATGTTCTTGGATACTTACTACAAGATTATTCAAGTTTAAGGTCATTCCTATCTTTGGAACTCAAGATATCTGGAAAATTCTGATAAGTTTGTATGGGAGCCCCCCGTGGTCCGATTTGGTCCATCAACGAACTCGTTCTGACTTTTGTTGAGAAAAGCTTCTACACAAAGTTTTAGCCAAATCGGTTGAGAATTACGTTAGCTATCAAGGACACAGACACATGACAGACATACAACGACAGACACACACACAGACAGACAGTTTTTTTTGTTTTTACACGTTTCAGACCATATGGAACCAAAAATTTTTTTTACAATAGTTTTTCTTCGGAAAAAAGAAAGAAAAGCTAAAACTGAGATGTAGCACATACCAGAACCAACCAACTACAGTACATTTTCCGGAAAAACAAAAAAAAAACATACAGAAACTGACTAAATAGGCCCTCCAGAATGACTCCTAGTTTTCACTATGTTTAGTAAGTTCCTAAAATACTTTGGGTAAAATTTTCTAAAAATCTGAAATTCCTGTTATGTGCTGGCGTTTAGGTAAGGACCATGGATTAAAACTGACATTGGACTAGAGTCGTCAATTAGGTCACACACTTTGAATAAAAAAATCCTAGAATCTGAAATTCGTGTTTTGGGCTGAAATTTTGATACGGGCCATGGACCAAAACTGTAATTTGACTAAAATGCTTTTTCAGGCCTTTTGTAGGGCCAATCAGCCCACTTCAATTGAGGTAGTGGTTGTTATTGTTCTAGTTGTTGTTGGTGATTGTGGTATTCCACAGATAATTCAAAATAATTTTCAATAATTTCATAATTCAAAAAAATATAACAAAATTTACTTCAAAATTAATAAGAAAGAGTTCATGAAAAGAAAACAATACTGTTTATACGTTTTTATACGTGTTCAGAGTGAGGTGCGTCAAAATTAACTTTAATTTCATTTAAAACTATCGAGGATTCAGACAAATTAGAAAAGAAATTGTTGGAGTAAAAAATTGGCAAACAAGTGAAAAAAATATTAATTGTTTCCTTTTAAATTAACCATCAAAAATTCAATCTCAAAAATAAGCATCGGCAAATTTTTAAAAAAAAATTATCTAATCATAATTAATGATTTGTTTACGTATTAACCTATGTTAATTTCCTGTAGAGCAAATTTTGAATAGAGTTCATTAGCGAAATTGTTATTTTTCTCCGTTCCTACCCAATAAATCAGCACTTCGAATTCGAATTCGCATTATTTTCATTATTTTGCAGCTTAAAAACCCAGAAGTTCCAATTAAACTTATCGAAATTGAAAGTTGATGCGGTTTATGAGAGAGAGAAAAAAATACACAATAGAGGTTGTGCTGCTGCAGGGGCATTATGTAAGAATTGTTTTTGCACGTAATCTTAATGTATGAGCATCATGCTCTCTTTTTATTAAACAATATTTACTCTAGTTTTTATTTCCATTTCTTCTTCTTTCTTTCGGTAAATATGCAGATTTCATGTCAGGTAACATATAAATTAAATTACACATTTTTTCTTCAAGAAGAAGGAAGATATAAAAAATAAATGTTATTTTTTCTGTTTACCATGAAGTCATTGTTAATAATTAAATTAAAATATCAAAATTATGTATTATGCAAAAGTGGTCACAGCATAATTTACTTTAAGTTGTTTTATTGCTCTTTTGGAAATTAATTTTTAAATGGCATTTTGATAGAAATGCTTTAATTTTCGTGGAATTTAAGATTTTTATGATCTGCTAGTGTGCCACATTACTTTGCTTAGTTACTTTTATGTAATATAAACCCTGACGACCGGGTGGTTGAGTGGTTAGCACACTAGCCTATCATCCACTAGGTTCCGGATTTGATTACCGTAGCTGATACTGTGTTTAATTGAATTAGAATGTTGATTTTCAGTTTGTAATAAATCTGTTTTGTCAATATTTCTATAAATAGAACACAGAACAGTCAGTCTGTCAAATATGCATATACCTACTACCATCTACAATTGTATAACCTATGATTGTGGTGGTA
>JXPH01014924.1:24658-48886 GCA_001014845.1 Mochlonyx cinctipes
GATATTCGGTTCCCATATTTAAAACTCCCGATATTCTGGAATTATAAATCAATGTCCCGAGCACCGGGTTACAATTCGGGAGTTTTTATGCAAACATCCCAAATAAAATCGGGAACTGTTTTATTTTAAATATGTTCATCATTTTATAGCCGATAACCATACGCCGCCGTAGCCCATGCGTTAGAGCAGTAGCTTAGGAAGTGAGAGATCACGAGTTCAAACCACAGTATGGGTATTTTTTCTAATTTTGAAGGCTAATCGACAAACTCGAATCGTCCCACAGAGGGACAGAATTGAAAAAACAGTCTCAAAAATCTGTAACTTTGTTAATTTACTTCCTGGACAAAAATCATATATTCTAGAGTATTGTTTGGTATTACATAGCCTTCCAGACCGTTTATTTTTCATTTTCATACCAAGCCGTGTGGTGGCGCTGCAAAATATATCTTTTTCCTGGTAATTTTAGAGCATAGATTGAGAAAGATTATAGGGCTACTTGAGTGAAACGATTTTGTCGAACTTTTTTTTTTAACTTGCCACTGGGAGGCGCTACAAGCGTTTGAAAGTTTTAGGTAAAAAGATTGCCGATCATCGAGGAAATTTTAGCTCTGATCATTAAATTATTGTATGTTAAGGCCCTAAAGGAACAAATAAGGTGTAGAAAAGAAATTTATGAGAAGAAAATTATATGGTGCCACCTATAGTAAGGATAAAATGACTTTATCTGTAGTTTTAGTTTTTGTGCAGTATTTTTTACTAAAATCANCCCTAAAGGAACAAATAAGGTGTAGAAAAGAAATTTATGAGAAGAAAATTATATGGTGCCACCTAT
Organism: Mochlonyx cinctipes; assembly: GCA_001014845.1. NCBI lineage: Eukaryota > Metazoa > Arthropoda > Insecta > Diptera > Chaoboridae > Mochlonyx > Mochlonyx cinctipes. The sequence continues at coordinate 25,491 of JXPH01014924.1, forward strand.
AGTAAGGATAAAATGACTTTATCTGTAGTTTTAGTTTTTGTGCAGTATTTTTTACTAAAATCAGTTTTGGAAACATTGCCGCAATTACGGTGTCCTAGCATAGTCGAAAAATCGTTATGTTAGTTGAATGTTCGGTATGTTTAAAAAAAGTTCTCAGGTTTTTCTAAAGTTTAGCCATATCTTAGAAAAGCAAATTTTAAAATTTGCAAATTGCCAATTGGCTTTATTTGGAATATTCTAACACTAAAATTGTGAACTGAAGAGAAGATTTATATTCTTATATCTTTTAGTGGTAGAAACTAAATATTGTCGGCTTTCTCAAGCCCAGAGACCATCTTATTCCTAGCCTGATTATAAATAGAAATTACCAATTAATTACCTACTTTCATTCTTTTAATTTCGTTTTTTGTTTAAGTCAAGAATTTAACTTTCCTCCTTTTGCATGATCGTGCGAAAGATGCACAATATACACTTTGTTGCAATGACACTATACATTAATCAACTTACAATTATTTAAAATAAATCTTATAAACAATTTAATTAATTCTTTCAACGTTTCTGACCGTGACCTGCGACCACAAAATAATGTAATATTAAAATGCAAGAATGCACCCACAATAACTAACGAAAATAATGTAACGTTCGCTCAGTTCAACGCGGCTGAAGAGAAGTTGAAATGTAAAGCAATTGAAAATAATGAAAAAAGCTCCAACAATTTCTCCCACTTTGCAGTTTAAAGCAATAACATTTCTCTTTTTTCCTCTTGTACGTACCTCAAGTTTAGTTGTAGTGAATTTTACTTTGGCCCAGACTCATCTTGTATAAAATACGGTACAATTTGAAAAAAGAATGCATTTGGATTCGTACTCCCAAAATAGTTAGTTTTATCTCTTGAGATATAATAGTCTTATTAATTAATTTAAAATTATGGTTTCGTGGATAGTTGTAAGTAGCTTGATAATTTATTAGTGAAAAATAATAATAATATTGTATAGTGGAATTAATAAAGGACATTTTTAATGATGCTTGTGAAATAAAAAGGACATTACGAAATTGGATTAATTGTTCAACATACAAAACGCAACACACAAAATGGATTACAAAATTAAACTAAAAGTGATCGTATAAGTGTATATGAAATGATGACGAAAAAGGACTAAAGGCTAATTCATAGAAGAGTGTTAGAAAGTGCTTTTTTATAATTATAAATGTTTAAAAGGACGATTAAAAATTTAATAATCTTGTTCAAAAAGAATAAAAATAATTAACTTATTCGATATTGTGAATCGTATTTGTTGTTTTTGAGGACGATTGAATGGAATTTTAAAGAAATAAATTATGTTAATCAGTGTTGATTCTAATAAGATGCTCTGAAAGCATTAAAATCCTTCAACTCTTTCCTTAATACTTACATTGCGTTTGAGCTTTTGGATTTGGACTAAACTTATTTACCCCGTAATAGTTAAAGCGGGGACTTGAGAAAAGCTCTGAAGCAGTCACTGGAATTTAGGGATTTGAATCAATTTTTTTACACTTCTTAAAAATCCAGGATCTTGGCGATCAGCTCCTCCAAATTTTACTTCCTTTCACCAAAATTCAGACAAAATTCTGCCCACTATTAATTTCAGTTCAAGCTTCCAACTATTATTTTTAATTCAATTTGCAAACTTTGGCATAAAGGTCAGGGCATGCAACTGGTCACTTTTTCAAAAACGATTTATTTTAGTTCACATATCCCAACTGTTTTTTCAGTTCTTTTAACTATTTATTTTAGTTTTTTTCACTAGAAAAACGAGTCCATGTTCAAGAACTATCCTGATAGTTCAACGAACTAAAAAATATCATTTCTTAAATTATCGTGTAGGACAACTTGAAGGAGATAGCTATAATGGATTCGAAGGGTTAAAGCTTTAACTTCTTGAAATCTTCCTTGGAATCGATCTCAAATTTCCCAGAATTTGACGTATTATAGTAAAATGTTGCCCACACTGACCTCTATCGAATTAAAATCCTAAATTTCGGTAGTTTCTCCAGACCTTTGATTTGCCGTTGAGTTTTATTAATTTATACCATTATAACGTCTTTTGGCCAGACCCCGGTACCATTGCTACGAATTTAAGGTGGCTTAGGTGGCAAATTACTATCTTTTGAGCAAAAACTGGCAGTTTTAATTCAGAATATGGTAGATATGACGGTGAACTACAAATGACGTCATACATTTGACCCTCGTTTCTGAACAAAAACTTGGTCAAATTTTCGGTAGTGAATAGAAACGTTAGATCCCATATAGCCCATTATGTTCTGGCCTGGAACAGAACTATAAACTCTGTCACGTTTCCAGTTTGACAACAGAGAGTCTGTGGAGGGCATGAAGAAGTGTTCTGTAACAAAAATGTTTTAAAAAAAATGTTGACACTCGTTCCGCATGGCCACTAGTAAATGAAACATAATTGCATCCGCCAACTTTGGACGATATTTATCATGTTAAGGTTATTAAGGGTGTAGTGGTTAAAAATAATCCTAGAAATGTTTTTGATCAAGCTTCTACTTTACTTTACTTTACGCCTTATCCAACGGTGATGCTGAAGTGCCTCTAAGAGCATAGGCCATCAATAAAGAGTCGCCATCTCGTACGTCGGAGTGCCATTTGCTTCAAGTCCTATATATTGTTAAACAAAGATCTGCAAATTTGAACTGCCCAAGCATTAGCTTCCACCAGCGTTGAGGGACGAAAGGTATTTTTCGATCGTCCTCTTCTTCTGCTACATTGTGGGTTGTACACAAGTGCTTGATGTCAAACTTTTTCGGGACTTTCCCCGAGAGTGTCCACAATTCAACCAAATTTTCTTCTACGTCCCTCAAGATTGATATCATTTTGTTCTGTTCTTTGTCACAATTCTTCATTGGTAATGTGACGTGGCCAAGACAATGGTTGGCGAAGACTTCTAATGATCCAGGTCTCACAACCATATACGAATATCAGTACGCATGATCTAAATATGATTTTATTTCTAGTATAGATAGAAAAGCACCATATACGATTAAGGACGGTGAATGTTCTACGTTCTTTTTTAATCCTGGATTCAAAATCTTTAGCCGCACCACCGTCTTCGCTAACAATACTCCACAGATATTGGAATTGCGTTACTCACTTTTAGGGGTTGTTGGCGAACATCAGAGGAAGAAGAATTGAGTCTGTATTTATGCGTATTTCTTTAGCAGGCTCTCGTTCTAAGTTGTTCACTTATGTTGTTCACATATCTACTAGCTTATTCATTTATCGTCAACAAAATCTAGTAACTCCAATCTCTCTTGCGGTATGAGTTCCAAATGATTCCTCGTGGCTTGTTTTTTGTTGCTCGTATCGCTGCACCATCTAGATCGACAAGAAACAGCAGCGGTGACAACAAACAGGCTTGTCTGACACCCGAAAGTGCTTCAAAGAGTTCAGAACACTCATAACTCTTACGTATCAGGGATATGATTTTATTGGGTACTCCAAAGTTTTTCAATTCCTACCCATATGCATTCTCTACCTAAGGAATCTAATGCTTTTTCGTAATAGATGAACAGGAGATACAATGGATAGCGTATCTCGACTGGTTGATTTGATCAATGCAGGACTTCTGGACTCTGAACCCTGCCTGCTCAGAATGAAGCAATTTGTCTATCATCTCTACTATACTACACAGAATTATCCTAGAAAACACTTTCATTACACTTTCATCTGAGAAGGTATCAGCTCATAAATAAATCTGCTACTCTACAAACTACAATCCTCTTATTTTTTGCTGCATGGACACAGACTAAATTTCTATGCCATAAAGTCATGAAAAAGATTCTTCTATAGAACATTTTCATAAGTAATCAGGGTGAAATACTTCCCCACTACTTTCTTGGAGTGTATTTAAAATCAACAAATAATAATTTCTATTTTGGTGTCCTATTTACTATCCTTAGCACAATTTATGATAACATTACTCTGATGTTACATATCGGGAAGATGTTTAATCTCGTTAAAGTAACCTAGCTTATTGATAACTATTTATTGGTTTTGAATTAATCCAGAAACTCACCTGGGCAGTAACAGTTTAGGTGTTCTTATTCCCCCCAAAAGTCTCTAAAATTATACTTGTAATTTTCTTTCAATATCAATAAAAATCCAGGACTTGTAAATTATGCATTATGCCACCCAAGTAGTTAAACAAGAAAATTTACATGAACCAAAAGGCAAAACAATAGTACATAACATTATAAGTTCAAGTCTAACAAACTCTCAAAACCAATATTTCTCAACACTCAACTCTGCTCAGCTAGCACTAGCAGGCAGCTGCCGTCGATTATCCAAAATAACAACAATCTGACAATGACTGTGAACATTAACAACAATGAAAGTGGTTACGAAACGTCGCGGAAAACGCATTAAAAATGCTCAAAGGAAACGCTGAATTAAGAAATTGAAACGCTAGAGACAATGGAAAATTGTGCGAAAACATCCAACACTTCTAAAACAGAAAAATTATAATTAAATCTCCATTAAAATCAGAGCTTTATTATATTTCGTTTCTACTTCTTCTCTTCTTATTTTATGCATAATAATAACTCGGCTCGTTTGTTACCACCGTAGGTAAATAGCAAATTACACTACAATTCATCGTTTGCATAATCTTTCCACGCCGTGAAAACAACAAGAAAGCAATAAAAAAGAAAAAGAAGAAAGCCTTTCACTGATTGTGGAGGAAAAGCATTTCATTATTAATTCTGCATCGCGATTCGAGGCGTTTTGATAATAATATTATTATTTATGAAAATAAATCATATGGACCGGAAGTGTACATGAAAAAATAATGACTTTCTCTGCTATTTCTTTTCAGTTTTCTTGTGCACTTTTTGCATCAATCGCCTTGGGTCATGCAACTTTTGGGAAGGAGCAGTAAGTTCAATTTTCTCTACAATATTCTTGAGTAGTTTTTTTTAAATATTTTTTTAAATTTATTTGCAGTGTTCATATTAGAATCCATTTGATAGAACCAGATCATCACGACCATCACGATCATCACGATCATCATGATCAAGGAGGGTATTCTGCTGGAGGTGATTATGGTGGCTATTCTGCTGGTGGTCATTCAGGCGGCGGTGGGGATTATTCTGCTGGAGGTTATTCAGGAGGAAGTACAGGAGGAAGTACAGGAGGAAGTACAGGAGGAAGTACAGGAGGATGGGCAACTGGTGGATATTCCGGTGGCCACTCTTCAGGAGGAGCTGGTGGATATTCAGCAGGTGGAGCAGGAGGGTATTCTTATGGAGGTAGTAGCCACGGACATGGAAGCTCAGGTCATTCTGGTCCAGGATTTGCTGAGTCATTAGTTGGAGGTTTCTTGAGCAAAGGAGTTGGAAGCAGTGGAGGACATGGCGGTGGATACTCTTCATATAGCTCAGGAGGGCATGGGAGCAATGCTGGATACACATCTAGCTATTCAGGACATAGCACAGGATCTCATGGATCAAGCTTTGGAGGTTACAGTGCTGGAGGGCATGGTGGATACAGTTCCGGTGGTAGTGGTCATGTAAGCGCAGGATATAGTTCAGGTGGACATTCAGCCCCAGCCGCAGATCTCACTAGCTATAGTGCAACAGCAACAGGACACGGTGGAGACTCTTACAGTCAAGGAGCTTCATCCGGAGGTCATGGAGGAGATTCTTATAGTCACGGTGGTACCTCAGGAGCAGTTTCAGCTGGATATAGTGTCGATTCATATAGTCATGGTGCTGCTGCAGCGCCAGCAGCCAGCCATGGATGGACAGCAACTGGAGGATCAAGTGGATCAAGTGGATCAAGTGGTGGACACGGTCACAGTGCTGCTGATTCTGTTTCAATCACTCACGATTCATATTCTGCAGGTGGCCATAGTGGTTTTGGAGCCACATCAGTTGGACAAGATAGTTACTCAGCAGGTGCACATTCCAGTGGACAAAATAGCTATGCCGGAGTTGACAGTTACAGTGCTGGACAACCATCAGGAACATACGGAACACCAGTCGCCTCATCATCCTCTTACTCTGTTCCAGTGCAAAACACATATTCAGCCCCAGTTTCAGCTTCATACTCTGCCCCATCATCGTCGTATGGAGCACCATCATCGTCATATGGAGCACCATCATCCTCATACTCCTCCCCATCATCCTCATATGGAACTCCAGCTGCCACATATGGAACGCCATCATCATCGTACGGAGCCCCAGCTTCCGGAGGGCATGGGTGGCACAAATAAATTTTCCCACTCGAAACCTTAACTCTTTAGATAATTCTTTAGATAACTAGAAAGACTTCCATAATTTCATTTTTTTCCAACTCTCGTCTCTGTTATTTATTTGTTGTTAAATAATGCTTATTATGTTGTTATGTTTAAATGCTGTACATAAATATGAAGAAATGTATGATAGATAATTTAGATTTAATTGTATGCATTTGTTGTGTTTTTGTAAATATATTCAAAAAGAGAAGTACTTAATAATAATAAATGATAAAAAGTTGTTAAAATATAATTAATAATTATAAGTTAAGTGTAGCTAAAGCTATGTGATTTAATTGATGTGTTTTTTATTTACTTCCTCTTGTAATTCAAGTGCAATTTCCAGAAGAGATTTTTCTGTTTACTTTATTAATTAAATTCTACACTTTTTAAATTATTCTGGGATCTCCCCAACTCCCTGGTATTTTAAGATATGAGTCAGGGCTCCTGCCATTAAAATCTGCACCTCATTCTAACCGGTTGAGTCACATATCATTGTTTTGGTTATGATTACACAACAAATATTTTTGCGGTCCTAAGTTGTTACTCTTGGCCCCCAGAGGCCAATCCAACTTAATAACCAGTAGTTTTGGCCTGTACATTAATTATCTAATGTCAACCAATCTGGTCCCGTTGACATTTTGAACACTATGAATTTTTTTGAATAAAGGTGACGTGAAAAGTTTTTTTCTCAAAAATACAGCTTTCAATGGCAAGGCTGGTATATGGCACCTTTTAAAGCTGTAGCACGCCAAATACCACTTGGGGACCCAACTATTTGCTTTAAACCCCCAACTCCCGACCTTTCAAATGAAATCTCTTGACCAGTACACTTATACAGATGATTTTTGTGTATAATAAGGTATAACTCTAGACCTCCTAACCTATTCTAGACCTATGTCAAATAATCTAGGATTGTGGAATCAAAACTTTTGAAATTTGATTTAATAGATTGAAAAGTACAGTATTTTCCAACAAAAAGTTTGCTAACTAAATTGAAGTTCGGTAACCCGTCATAGATCTCTTGGGGTCCCAAGCTGAGAAAAGAATAAAAAGTTCAACGGAAGTCATTTTTTAACTGAAAGTGAAAGTCATGCATTTGGTCCAAATATGAAAATAGCCCAAATACACGTTATGTTCGTAATTTTATCGATACAAACGATATAAATAATACATTTATTAATAAATGAAAATTTGGATAAGATTATTAATTGGTACCCATTTTATGTCTGTCAATTTTTAGCCCAATTGGACAAAGACTTCTGTGGGCTCCCATAGAATTTTGAAATTTTTAAACCAAAAATTATGAAATTTTATAATAAAACCGAGTGATGATCAATTATCAATACGTCTCCTCGCTAATGGCACCCCTAATTAGCCGGAGCAAGAGTAGGAGTGGAGGCATATTAAAAACTAATGAAGTTAAAGTCATAAAACCGGATCAGCCTGGTTCTTTTCAATTATCACTAACCTTCAAAAACACTAACTCAAAATTTCAGCTTGATAGATTAAACGGTTCTGTAGATATTGGCTTTTGAACACAGGATCAAAAAAAGCCCAACAGGTTTTATACGATATTTTCAGTCCCGCTTGTCGGATTCAGATAAAAATCCAAACTGAAAATTTATTTTACATACAAATGACGTCCTGAAAATTTGAACCTTATCGGCCGAAGACTTTTAACAAAAGTTTTCAGATTTATCAGTTCTTAAACCATTTCTTGAGTTTGGCTAATCCAATTTGGTTCAAAATTGTTAATCATGAGGTAGGTGTACAATACTATCCTGACTGTCCAGACGGCTTAGTGGGGTTCAGATCCAACCCGTGATATTTGACCTCATTAGCATTAGTTGTGGTTGTTTGGAATTCACTGTAAGCTAGAACCACTAGAACCTAGAAAGCTCTCTGAAATAGGAGGACTCGTGTGGTCTCTCTATAGGGTGCTGTAGTCATTATTATTATTTATTATTATTTATTCTTATACAATATTATCATGAAGTCCACAAATTTTGATGAAAATCGGTTGACGGGTTCGTAAAATATTCTAAAAAAGTAGATTGCCGTAATTTTTTAGAGCATTCACATTTTATGAGATCATATTATTAATACACAAGCCAAGACCTTTGATTTCATAAAGTTGAGATTTGTTGCACATTGGCCAGTTTCATAAATTTATTTTTATTTTTGCTGACCCAAGGCTATTTGAGTCAATTACGTCATTCTTAACTAGGTTGGGGCTAAAAAATCCAAATGCAATCGGTTTTAGCCCTAGGGTTTGAGTTACAGGACAGGGTAACCCAATTTGCTCTAATTCAAAAACTGAGGGTCGACTCGTGGAAGGAGTCTGTATAAAGGCACAAAACCTCATTTTCACACCTCTTTGACAGCGTCTGCCGACAACTTTGGAATAGAGTATCTGCTATAAAGGCGCTCGACGAAAGAGAATTTGGTTCCTTCGAAAAGATCAGGCACCCATGTTTTGCACCTCGACTCTTGAGAGGAGTCTAAGTGATACCACGTTTTTAGACTTTGGTTACTTCAAAAGGCCCAATACCTCATTTTTTGTAGCTCTTTGATGGCGTATTAGCGTCTGCCGACCACTTTGAGTAGAATTCAATGTCTACAATGTTAACTTATTTTAAACTGTAACAAATGTTGAGTAAGCCACCGTACTTGAATTTGATTTATGCAACCGCTTATTTTTCAAGACTTGCACAATATTTGACCAAATTTTTGTTGAGAAACAAGGGTCGAAGGTATGACGCCGTTCGAAGTTTTCAATCATATCTACGATAAGCTGAAGTAAAACTGACAGTTTTTGCTCAATAATATAGTGATTTGCTACCCAATCGGTGGCACCGATTAAAGATAAAACAAACCAATTTAAAAATCAATTTCAGAAACTAAATGAAATGTTTGTAACCTACCATTTATCCCGTGATATTTACCCCTAAAAATGCCCACATTTTAAATATTTTGAAGGTCTATAAAAACAGTTTTTTTGTGGATCTTTGTTTTTTTATCAAAATGAATTATTTTGAGAGTTTTTAGCAAGGATTAAATATTTCTGAACCTTTCTATAGTTGATTTTGGCACCCAATTGGGCCAAAAGATGCTCATAGACACCCGTTGACATTTAAATAAAATTATGTTTCAGACCATATGCGGCCAACATTTAATTTTTTGATACCTAAGTATATAAATTTTGTCTATGCTAGTTCAGGGAAGAATGAAAGCTCAAACGTAGAAAACCACAAAGTGGATATTATGTAGCTTTTCTTTCATATTTAATTTTAATTATGTGAATGGAACTGGATTTGTACTTCGACAAAAATAATATGTTCAAATTTTGAAGAGGATCGGAAAAGTATTTACAGAGTTATCCAAGAAAGTATGGTATTTCGAAGCACAATGAATGGATACTAATATTCCAAATTTAGCACAGGATCTGTTCTTGGATACTTACCAAAAACTTATATTCCATATTTGAGCTGATTTCGGTCACTAGAACTCAAAAATTCTGGAATTCTGTCCCATGCTGAAACTTTTTTAGGAACTGTTCTTGGATANTATTTGAGCTGATTTCGGTCACTAGAACTCAAAAATTCTGGAATTCTGTCCCATGCTGAAACTTTTTTAGGAACTGTTCTTGGATAGTTCGAAGAGTTCTTATGTAAAAGATTTTTCATGCAGCGTCGCCACCTTTAGTAAAGAAACTAAATTATAGAATTTAGCCTCCCCCCTATTCGGCACTAGTTGTTTCGATTTCATTTTGCATCCAGTTTTAAATATGAAAAATGAACAGTCTGGTCATATCATTGAAAATATTTGCTAAAACTACAAGCATAAATTTTATGCTTACAAATTACAGATTCACTTAAATTATTATTCAGCTTCGCATGTAATAATTTCTCCTAGATGTTTACAAGAAAGTACACCCGAGCTTTCTTTAAAAGCTTGTATCTGTTTGCTGACTTAAACCTCGCGCTTTTATTGTTGAAAATTACTGTTGAAGTTTAGATCTATTCTTCTGTTTGCATATTTGTGGGTGTTGTTATTTATGTGGTGGAATCAGTAGCGTAGTTTTAACGTGGGATAGACTTTTTCATTGGTATATTTCTCCTAGATGTTTACAAGAAAATACAACCGAGCTTAAAAAAGCATCCAGTGTTTTATTACCCCAATGGTTTTGGTAGCCATGTCGATAAAGTAGGGCGAGTTTTAAGATATTAAATTCAATATTTTTTGCTATTATAGGCTGCCAGAGCCTACTTTTGATAAGATTATAATAAATAACTCAATACGGAACAATTTCCCCCAGTCTAATAAACTTAAATATACGGAAAATATTTTTTCTCTTATACCCTGTCACACAATACGTTGACCTATTATACGTATACCATTTACTAAAGAAATATACTGGGGACTTGCGTCAACGACTACAATTCAAATTTTTCTGTGACTAGCGATACCGGTTACTTAATGTAAAAGTAAAATCTCTCTCTATCTCTTTCTCTCTCCCATAATTTTGTAAATTTTTTATTGTACAGGTTATGTTCATGAGAAAGAAGTTATGTTTTTATCCAAAAAGCACAACATTTTTTATTTTTGAAATCATTTTTTGGCCTTTTCCATTAACTCTACAGATGGCGTTGGGTGTCAATGAAAAAAAAATTTCGCCTCTATTTTGTTCGAAGTCCCCAGTATATTATTTCTTTAGTAAATGCGTATACTATAAGTAGATATATCCACCAATGCCATACGTATGGTTTCTCGTAGACCCCAGTATATGAAAATCACGAAATTTCTATACGTAGAAATTGGCAAATGCTGTTTGGTTTGGTCGACAAAATATATTTTGGAAAAATAAATTTATTTATTGGGGGTGTGTCGTTTCAACTCATATATTAGAACATGGGAATCAAGTGCGAATAATGCTATTATGTATTGCTTAAATGCAATGAAATTTTTTGAAAACAAATGAGTAGGTAGTAAGTATTTGCGTTTTAATCAAATTTATTTATTTATTTTTAATCGAAATAGAGCACTCAACTTCGTATTAATAGAACAGCTTTAAAATTGTGCAACAGCGTGGTTGAAAAAGTAACCATATAGGTTCCCGGTACGTCCCCAAATGATGTGTATGGATACTACTCCAGTTACTCTTACGTCAGGGTATATATTTTTCCANTATTTTTCCGAAAGAAAGAAAAAATCACCTGTAGTTTTGACTTCACTTTTTCAGTTCGTTTTAGACGTTTTTAGACTTATGTTTGCATGCAAAAAAATATGTCGGCAGACAATGAACCTATTTTTTATTTTTATTTAAAAATTTTAAAGTTCAAAAAAGTTTGGATGAAAATCGGAATCTTCAAAAATATTTAAAAAAATAAACGAAAAATACAAAAATAGTTTGAAAATTCTAAAAATCAAACATAAGAGTTCCGACTAAAATCGTCACTTTTTTGGTTTTCAGGAGTTGACAGACGGATTCTGATCTTTAACTGCCACCGCTCAAATTATCCGGTTAAAATTCTAAATATATTAGTACAGAGCTAGAGGTTTTATAGCCAAGTCCTGACCCGATTCTGACTCTAATGTTTCAAAAGTTGTCGGCACTTTATCAATAATTCAAAAACTTACGCACAATTTCATTAGATTTCAAAAAATAAAGTCACGTGCTTAGTGCTTTGTGCATCTAATTTGATTTGTTTGGAGAAGAGTAAGCATTATTGAGGAGAGAGTGAACAAAATTAATCCACAAATAATCTACTCGTGCGCGCNTTTCAAAAAATAAAGTCACGTGCTTAGTGCTTTGTGCATCTAATTTGATTTGTTTGGAGAAGAGTAAGCATTATTGAGGAGAGAGTGAACAAAATTAATCCACAAATAATCTACTCGTGCGCGCTCTTTCTAGCATACAATTATTTTATTTCGGTTTCACTCGTTTTGATTTATGTATAGAGTAATTAACGCAATGCATGATAGCGACTCCTTACATTTGAGAATTTTGACAGTCAAGATTTTCTTTGCATTATTTTTTGAAGGGTTGTTCAAATCGCCATCTTTGTCCTGGCCTATGGGCGTTGTTGTCGTCATCGTTAATTACTCTATAACAAAAATATATATGCAACGAAATACGAAATAATCCCACCCACGTTTGCAGTCAAATATGATAGTAATAAACCAATGTATATTCACTATATATTCACTAGTGGATATACATTGGTAATAAACATCATAAAATTGCGTGTATTCATCTTATGCGATACGATAGAAAGAGAGGGTATAGAACTAAATACGATACATACAAATTTTATTCTAATATCGCACAATTCATTAATGCAGTTATAGTTACAGCATATATACGTGTTAACCCTTTAACGACCGTCATTATTTTTTATTCTTTAATTTTACAGGAGTTTTTTTGCTTTGATTTTGATAACTTTGCGAAGCGCGATTTTTTTAAATTCTTTTTTTAGTGTGTAGTGTTCCTTAGTGTAGTTAGTATATAAAAATATCAGAAGATACCTGTACCTGTCTTCACACTACAAAAGAAAAAAGTCATAAAATTTATCTTAGCTTTAACTGCGTACTAGAAATGAGGACTTAAGCTGACCAAAATTTAGAGCAGGGCGTTACCTTCCTTATGGTCTGCCAATTATGAAAAATATATACCCACGTTTTTGCAACTCTTTTTGGCAGTATTTTTGTATAAAAGTTCACAGGTACATCTATACCTTTGATTATATTTTTCATCACATTTAGAATATGAGGGCAGCAATATAAAATTTCATTATGTGTACTTATAAGGCAATGATTAAAGCACAGCATAGCAGAAACAGTTTTATGTTTCGATTAAAACTGTCAAAGAAATCTACAATAGAAACAGGTGGTACGTATGTGTACCAGAGACCGTTAAAGGGTTAATGTACACTGTTTCTTTGACTGCTGCAATTAAAAAGTTACATTTTTACTATGTATAGGATAACAATTCACAAAAAAAGAGTCTATTTTTGGATAGATATATTTACTTTTTGCATCTTAGTTTTGTACGTCGATATGGCCCCGCGGTAAGGCTACAGACAGCTAATCCAAAGATCCCTGGTCCAAATCTTATAGGATATCCAGAAAAACTGTTTTATTTTTATTGAATCAGGAGCACATGAAAAACCAAATTAACTTTAAATGTTATACGAATTTTAGACCGGAAAATTTTGTTGCACGAGTCTCTAGATGTTTCGATTCGGAAATATTTAGTGTGGCATTTTTTGAAAACTGTCAATTCGTGTTCAAGGACGTCTGGAACGGGCTTAATATACAGTTTGGATTACAGAGGGGTTGGTCGAAGAAATTTAATAAGGGAAAGTTTGGCCAATTTTCCCTCATAATCTATACTTTGATTACTAACGCTATTTAAATCATAACAATATCAAAGGCAACGAAACTCTAAACATCTCGTGCAATTTTCTACGTATTTCATCATTATCTTCATGACATTTCCACAAAAATCTGTAATTAATATATGTGTTAACTTATTTAATATAACAATTGATGGCTAGCCTGTCGTTCGTTTGGTTTGTTGTTCAATAAAATCATTCGAATGTAGCAAAATAAGAAGAAGCGTTAACAATATAACACTTTTATGCTTCATCAACAACAACAAAAGCAACCCAAAAATACGAAATAAGCGATCGAAATGGAATTAGCTATGCTTCATTATACATGCCATTAACAAGATTGAAATTGAATTAAATATTATTCAACAATTATGTAGGTAAAACACATGATTTTTATAAGAAAGTATGTTAAAATCATTTGGGAAGAAATTAAAAACAATTTTTTGCTTGTAATCCGGAGTGAATTTATATGTTGCAGCAGTTACAGTTACAGCGTTTAAAGACAAATATTATTATGTTGCTATACATGTTTCAAAATTTCTATGTGATTTATTAACTATTTAACATAAGTACAAACTTATAATTACAAATCAAAAATGTTTCGAACGCCAATTTAAAATTTATAAATTTAATAACTGACAGCAATCCGATTTTGATGAAACTTCGCATAAATCTTTTTTTGGTTACAACTCGGAGGAGATCAAAAATAGACCAAATCGATCCACAGGGTCTGTGTCGAATACAAGTTTTGGCAAGGGGTTTGGGTTTCCCAATCGCAAAATTTCCAAATCGATCCACCCTAGTTGGGGTGCTCGCATACAAATGTAGCAGACATTTAGGGATATTCTGATAAATAAACGTCCTATGAAGATGAAAACTGAAATACAAGCTCAGGGTTGAGTGTCCAACATTATTTCCTATCTGAAATTGAGTGTAGTGGTTGTGGGCTGATTTTGTACGGAGAAATTTCAAATTAGCCCCCAAAAAAGTTGCCTATTGTTCTCAGGAATATTCCTGATTTTTTTTTTATTTTTTTTTTTTGATTGCTTTAAGCTCAAACCTTGAATTTTTGTATAAAATTACTAAAAAATCACAATTTATTAAATTTTTCATAGAAATGCCTAATTTTACAGTCAAATAGTGTGCTTACAAGCTACTGGAAATCTAATTTTCTATAACTTTATGTTTTAGATTTTGCATCCCGTGAAATATTTGCGTTTGCGTCGAAGACGCGTGCGACTTTGTTTTAGCTGCGCCTAGTCGCAAATTTTGCGTCTTATCTCTTACCTAGAGAATTTTAGTTTAGTCCATTGGGACAAGAAAAAGTCTTGACGGCAGTTACTAGTTCTTTTTGAATAGTCACTGTCCAGTTGCTTCGTGGACACTGGTGACAACTGAGAAACTAGTGAGAATAAAATCTCATCAGTCAATTTAGTCTTGTGAAAGTTTAGGCGGCGTCTCGTCTATGATATTGCCCCCAGACTCGAGCGTCCATTCAAATTTATCATGCGCAATCAAGTCTCTTGTTACTAGTCGCAAGCATCTAGTCGCGAATTCAGTCGAAATTGTCCAGACCATGGCGTTTTATAATACATGTGAAGACTTAGAAGACGCTCGCGTCCACCCTCAATATTAGAAAAGAACTCAGTAGAATTTTTCGAAGTATGTGACTTGTTCTTGAACGCATGGGACTTGTCTGCGTCTAGTCCAAAATTATGACTTTGATGCCGTGGACGCCAGTGCCAGGACGGAATATATAGAGAATATGCGAGAGATATTTGCGTACACTGGGTGGAGTATTGGATAGCATCATTGCTTGCTGTTTGGAAGGCGATGGTTCGATTCCAGATTCTGCGAAAACATTTAAAAAACTTTAGTCTGAATGACTGTAAAATGTATGCACGTGACGTAACTTGACGCGGGCGTCCACAAAATAAGAGGCCAGTTCCGGGCCGGAATATATAGAGAATATGCGAGACATGTGCGTATACACTGGATGGAGTATCGGATAGCGTCGTTTCTTGCTGTTCGAAAGGCAGTGGTTTGATCCCAGGAGTCTTCGGAAACATAAAAAAAACTTCAGTCTGACGCACGTGACTAAACCGCAACGCAACGCGATGCAGACGTCCATTAAATAGGACGCCAGTTCCCGGAATAGATAAAAAAATCTCACGGAATATGCGAGAGACATGTGCGTGAAGTGGATGGTGTATTAGATAGCGTTCAGTGCACATGAACTGGACGCGGATGAGTCTGATGTCAATTCAGCGATCTATTTTTAGAGTCCACATCTGGTTCAACTTTTGAGTCCAGAATGCGTTCCTACACGCGAACATCTAAGTTGATTGTAGACACTTGCGTCTAGTTTAGAAAGATAGTCGCACGAGACAACTGGGAATTTCAGAATCTTATTCACAGGTCTCATGTAGACGCCAGCGTCGATTGCGTCCACCATATGGACGGGCATTTTGGGCACATTACTAGACGATCGTCTAAGTGGCGTCCAAGACGAACAAACGCCTTTGTAAAGACGCAGCCTGGACCCAGTGTTTGCCGAGCGAACATCCTAAAAACCCACGGACGAATATCCGTATTTTTGAGTCCAGTCACAATCATCTAGGCTATTTGTAAACGTTGAAATCCACATCTGGTCTAAATTATTGTGTCCAATTTGTCTCAAGATGCCTAGGTCCAAAAAGATCTATATATTTACGCTCAGTTTTGAGGGTCTTGAAAATGTGTCTAGTAGAAAGATAGTCGCTCGAGACAACTGAGAATTTGAGAATCCTATATTCTCAAGTGGCTCAGGTAGACACCAGCGTTTGTTGCGTCGTCCACATGGACGGGTGTTTTGGGCAAATTACTGGAAGAGCGTCCATGCCCACTACGTTGGGCTAATACTAGATGTTGCGACATTTTACGACAAGTTGTAACATAATGGAAAAAATATTTTGTCAAAAGAGTAAGCAAACTTATATTTTTCAATTTAAATTTCATTGAAACAATAAAAAAAAATCATTTCCAATGAAAAAACCTCTCAAATCTGCTAATTCTGCAAACTTTTTAAAAAACTTGTCGTAACCTGTGCCAAATTTGTTCTAAAAAACATAATGTTAACTCAAGTTTCCGCTTTGTTAAAAAGCCAAGTTTTACTACAAAAATATAATGTTTACTCCAGTTTCCGCCAAATTTTGCTTATTGGGTGTGGTGTCCTACACACAGAGACGTGGTTGGAAAGACGCAAACTAGGCCCGTTGTTTGACGAGCTACGTTTTTAGTATTATTGTATTTTCTGCATCAATTACTGCATTAAATTAACAGGTAATCTCAAAATTTCTTTCTAATTTTCAACAATCAACTATTTCATTTTGCAGAAATTAAATTAAAAACAGATCTGCAAATTGATGAGAACTCATTTATTATTTAATGATATTAATCTGCATTATTTTTATATTAACTAAAATTAACATTTTGATCATTTAATAGAAATTATATAAATTTTTTTGAATAGAAACATCAAGAAATTCAACACGGAAAAAATCCTATAGTGAATTTGATTATTTGCAATTGTCATTTTTGAAATATGTAGTAAAATTCATAATTTCAAAACAGTTAAAACTAGTATAAATTGACCATAGTGGGTGCAAATATTCAGAGACAAATTTTGACTCTATATTTTAAAATTTTCAGCCATGGAAAATGACTTTCATCAATATTTTCATTACGAAAATTTACATTTTTACTATCGGACTATTTTTTTCCGTGAATAATGAGCTAAAAAGTCATAAAATCTCGTCTCTCGTTTCTTATGATGAGATAATAATGACGGCAAAAAACGATTTGCACGAGATTAACTAAAATATAATAAACAAGAAATGAGAAAAAAGTGAATTTTTAAGGTCAATGGTAAAAAGAAAATTGAAATATCTTATCGGAAGTAGGAATTTTCATTCCAGTTTTACTTTTAATACACATAATACATAAAAATCCATGTTTTTATGGTTTACAATCTTAATTAAAAAATCTGCAAATCATATTTTTGATTATAATGAAAAAAAAATTCAATTTTCACTTATCACTACATATAATTGACTTGTATGGTTTTAAAACGAAAGATTTCATTAACGATTTGTAAGCGACGAACCTTGCTATCATTTCTTTTATTTCAATTTCCGAAAAAATTGATCAATTAAACATGTTTTTCTCACTGTAACCAAAGTAAAAATATGCTTCAGCATATTCATAATATAGAAAATTTTACGTAACTTAAAATTCACTTCAATATCATCAAATTTTTATGAGTGAATAAAAAAGTTCCCGACTGAAGCATAACCGCATTTCCAATGAAATGAAAATTGTATACGATTTTTCTATTATTTTATTTTAGTTTTGAGCATAAACAGGCGAAATTTATTCAAAATATTGTTTTGGTACAATGCTTTTTATGACGTTTTTACATAACAATGTTAAGATGCAAAAAATATACGTTTCTTTCCATACGGCGATTCCATTAATTCCGATTCCGATTCCGTTTTTCAAGATGAAATACCAACTTATTACAAGAAGTAAGTTAAACAATGTTGTTAAATTTTATTGTTTTATCGTATTTTTATTGCGATCTTTTTATCGTAAAATCATTTTTTGATGTTCAAACATTTAAACAGACTGCTCAGTTTATATATTCAACAGGTTTCCGTCAAAATTTGAGAACAATGAGCCTCAAACAAAAATCCCTAGTTTAGCCATTTTCTCATTGACTGCACTATGTCTCGAGCGTTATCTCCAGTCAGGCTATTAATCGACACTTGAAATGTAAGTCCTACCAATTTATTGGCTCAATCCTGATTTTAAGACGCTAAAAAAATTAAATTTTTTATGCAAACAACAAATGCCAAAATTTTATTTCAATTCAGTTGCAATTTTTCACCAAACTGTCAAATTTTCAGTTCAAAACTTCAATAAAAACGCTTAAAAGCGCATGGAAACTAGGTGGCATCTGCAATTTTAGTTTCTTTAATCAATTTTAGTTTCAAAAACGTAGGAAACCATAAAGTGGATTNTAAGAGTTATCCAAGAATGTCTGGTAATATTATCCCAAATTTAGCATAAGAACTGTTCTTGGGTACTTGCCATAAGCTNGTACTAGGCAATAGACGTAGCAGCCCCTGGATAGACACCAAATGGCGCTGCTAGTCATTCGAAATATTTTTCCTAAGGATGAAATGACAGGAGAGCCTTACTCGTGAAGTTAGCTCCAATATAATCTCGTAAAGACTACCAACCAACGTTCTAAAAATTTCAAAAATGATTTTCAATTGCAGATAGCCAGGTGACTTTTTTGTTAATGTCAAGGAAAAATATGGATATTTCAATTTATGGCCCTTCTAAAATAGTTTTATTTCTGTTTAATGTTATCTATTTTTATTATAAAATATAGATCAAAAGGAGATTCAGTTTGGCTAGGACATATATGAATTTCAAGTCCTGCAAACTGCGAATGGATTTTCTTTTATCATCATGCACTTGATCGTGTGCAATATGCATAAATTTGCACTAGTATTTTCTGCAGCAAAAGTTATCTGTTTCTGTTTGGGAGAATCATATGCAAGCAATTTTGATGCCGCATTAAAATAAATTTTTCGAGACATTCATCTCTCACAATGACATTGATTTCAAATATTTTTTCAATGTATACTAAATGAAAATAATATATAAATATGTTTTCACTATTGGCAACCATTCTAATAGCTAAGGCTCGTAGTTTTCATGTAAAACAAAGCGATCGGAGCGCCAGTTCTTATCTATTATAGCTGTGAGATCTGTTTACTAGGCGGATCAAGAAGTGTGGAATAATCGTAAGAGTTATCCAAGAATGTCTGGTAATATTATCCCAAATTTAGCATAAGAACTGTTTTTGGGCAATTACCAAAAGCTTGAATTCCGATTTTGAGCTCATTCCGATTATTAGAACTCAAGATTTGTGAAAATTTTTGATGAGTTTGTATGGGAGCCTGAGACTCCGTAGTCCAGTTTGGCCCAGTAACGAAGTCGTCCTTACTTTTGTTGAGAAAACCTATACAACATATAGTAGACGATATTCCAAAACCTTAACAACAAGATATTTTTAGGTTCTAGTAACGTAAACACTGAGGCTAACTTGAAAAGAATATTAGATCTAGAAGGAAACTCATATTTGCAATATTTTGAAATCTTACTCCTTGCTTTAGATAATAGTTTTTTAGTAGAAGAATCGGTATCTATAAAAAAAATCTGACAGAAAGCACATTTTCGATTCTTTCATGTGTTACAAGCAATTCAACAATTTGACATTCATGAGCTACGCAATTTAACAGTGCCAAAAGTGGCTTTAGAATAAAGCGGAAATGCACATTTTTTGCATCCTATGCCTTACAATGAGAGAAAGTGAAAAATGATTCTAAATGGTCACTAGAAAGCTCTGAAGAGTGTTAAAAAAGTGGATTTGAAATTTAGCAAAAATGCTTGATATTTTTCTCGACAAATTGCCTTGAGGTGTCTTAAGTGTGGAACCAGGTTGACGGAAGGTTAAAAATGGCAACAGAAGGTCACCAGAAGTGCTTGAAGAATATTAAAAAGTCGCCGTGGCATAGAGCAAAAATGCCACAAAACTTTGGTTCGACAAAATAGCTGAAGGCAACCTAAACTCTGGTGGGCAGAAGGTAAAAAACGTGAACAGAAAGTGTTGCAGCACAATTTCTAGGTCACCCACTTTAGTTTGATTTGCATTGTTTCTTGTATTCAGTGGGCTAATAATATTTATCAATATTATTCAGCCCACTAAATTTTTAAGCTTCAAATCGAGCCAAAGTGGGAGAACTAGAAGTTGTGCTGCAACAAACTCGGCACCTTTTAGCAACACTGATAGAAGGTTGCCAGAATATCAGGTACTACCAAATTCATTTCTTTCAATTTTGAGCTCAATCGGACAAAGGCTTCTGTGGTCTCCCTTATAAATGTTTGTAATTTTAACGAAAAAATCTGTATACGTATATCGAACATTTATTAATATAATCTTTTAAATATTTGGAGATGCACGTTAGTAAATGGCTAACTCGTTTTTTCCAATTTTGAGCACAATTGGACAAATGCTTCTGTGAATTCCATCCGGAGGCATAGAAAAATCAGAACGTCCTCCCTATTGGTATCCCTATTTAGCCGGAGTGATTTTAGGACTAGAGACATTTGAAAAATAATCCCCTTGGATAACATCTCAAACTAATCTATAACGCAATTCCATACTATAAAGAAACTATAATACTGATGCATAATGAATCCTACTACTGTAATTTATAGAAGTTAAAATCATGGTGCTGGATTGGCCGGGTTTTTTTATTAAGCGTTTAGTGATTCTCTGATGCCCTTGTAAGAACCATATTCACTTTATACTAGATCTATCAAATATCCAGCTTGTGGACCACGTCGTACATCAGAATAGGCTCACTGACCCTATTCCCGTGCAAAATGGTGTTCGACAAGGTTGATATCTCCTTTGTTGTTCCTGGTTGTGTTGAATGAGGTGCTTAGTAAAACATTTGATGAAACGTGGCATAAAATGGAGAAATATGGATGATCGTCTAGAAGATACGGACTTTGCTCATGACTTGGCTATATGCTATCTTACAAAAAGAAAGATATGGAAGTAAATATCAAAGACCTTTCCCATAAAAAGAAGGTTGGCTTGAAGCTCAACGTCGAAAAGACAAAGTACCTCGCTATAAACAGAAATAGCACTGGCGATTTTGAAATTGACGGTAAAATCGTCGAATGCGTCGAGAAATTTACTTACCTTGGCAGCAAAATAAGAAGTAATCGGGGTACCGATGAAGACGTTCAAAGCCGCATGAACACTGCGAGAGAAAGATTTTATGCGTTAAACAACGTCTGGCACTGAGTCCTCAAATAAAAAAAAAACAAACTCCAAGTATTCCGAAGCCTTGTATTATGACTGAGTCATTATTAAAATTCAGAAATTTGTCAATCGATGTCTGCGGGAAAGCCTTCGGATAAGATGGCCTCGAACGATTACTAACATAGAATTATGGCAGCAATGTGGTATGACTAGATAAAAATAAGGTAACGCAAACTTAGATAGATTTGCTACGTGCTATGAGGAGGTCCAACGGTGCCCTGATCAGTAGCAACAGAAGCTTTGGAGTACTGCTTTCGCGCAGCAACTTGTTACAGAGGCACCATTCCGTTAAGTCAGAGTTCGGTACCCAATGACAAATGGAATGACATTATAGCAACGGCTACAAATCAAACGAGATGGAAAAATACTATTGACTGGCTGTGTCTCACAAGAGGCTATAGGCCTTAAGAAGAAGGAGAGGGCAGTGCCATTAAAGCAATTGAGGATTGGGGTACAATTGCCGTATTAAGCCTCCTGGCCAAATTTTCAATACTTAATATAATATTCAAAACGAAAGCCAGTGCTTAAATTTAAAAACTAAAAATAATAAAAATTCGTTTATTAATTTAAACATATTAAGTTAAATTTCGAAATAAAGAAATATAAAAAAGTATTATCATTATTATTGTACCTATTATGCATGTAGTTAGTAGGTAAATATAGTAGTATAGTAAAATTAATTTAAAAAAAACTCTTTAGATTCAAATTCATCCACCACTGAAACCTATGTTTTTTATTCGTTTCATTTTTTTGCCTCTTCCGCGTTCAATGTAATGTGAATTGAACTGAAGAGAAAAAGTATAAGAAAATCTGCACACAAAAATATTCGTTTTCCTCCACCATCCTACATCAAGCAACAGCAAAACAATTTTTTTCTCTCTTTCATTCCAACCAAACAAAACCAATTTGACTAGTGGTACAGAAACATAGATATTTAAACGGCGGTGGCTCCAAAACTAACAACATTACTTCTCGCCACGTCTTGCAGTCAAAACAACAGCAGCTCATCACAGTTTTAACAATCAATCAAATTGGATTATTTTCTTTTAGTGAATATAATAGTGTGCTACAAACATATTGAACATAAAAATAAAAAAACATTTAAAATGGTGTCTCTCATGAAAATTGTAAGTGAATTTTAAGTGCTTATGGACTCATAATTTATATCGTGATGGTTTTTAATAAACATAATATGGACAAAGTGTATCATGAACTTGAAAAAATAAATAAATAATACAATAATTGTGTTGTGTGAAGTGCTTTTTAAATGTTGTAGATTTTAAATTATATTTATAGCGTGATTAACTTAGTTAAAAATTGTAATTGTTATTAACAAAATTCAAAAAATTAGGGCAGTTGTAACATTAGATTCTGTTTTTCTAGTGGAGGAATTTCACTAAAATACGTTTTTTAATCGTTAGTCGGTTAAGCTGTGGTTTTAGGTTTTAGGGTCAAAACATTTAAAAATAATGAAAAATCGGGGACCGATACGAGAACTATTTCTCGTGGGTGGAGATTTTCATATTTTCTCCAAAAGAAAAACAAAAATAATGCCATTGCGGGATAAACAACCGACTTTTTGGAACCCGCAGCCAAATTTGGCAGATCACAGGTTTTAGTACAATACATTCATACAAACAAAACAATATACCCTAAAGGATGAGTACGTGGAAAAGTATCCACACACTTCACCTTGGGAGGTACCTGGCAACCTACCTGGGCTACTTTTTCAAAAGAAAATGAAAAAGTAGCCAC
>JXPH01014930.1:0-16405 GCA_001014845.1 Mochlonyx cinctipes
TCTAGAGTATTGCAATGGATCTGTTTTTTTTTCATTAAAATCACACGCACTTGTATGTACGTCCATAGTAGCCTTTGGCTAATTGGACTAAAAATTGGTCTGCTGCGGCTTGGGACAAAAATTAATGAGCTTCAAAGCTTCAGCCATTTTGATTGATTACGTCCAAATTTATTTNCACATTTGTATAAGAGCCCACAGTAGGCTTTAATGGATTGAGCTCAAATTGATAGGCTGACTTCAGGATAAAGGCGACTGCCCTTATGGCTTAAATCCAACCCATGACGATTGAATTAACTTGCGTTTTTTCAGCGTTGTCGAGAAGCTAGATTGCTTTGTNTTAAGTATGGGATATGGCGTTCGTGTCAAAGAGCTTAGTCAGTTTCCTCGCAGCAAAAATTGAACACAACTTAATGGGCTCAATGAACTGGTAACTCATTAGCATAACCATCAAAGTTGTGGTGGTTCGAAATCCACTATAAGCTGTAGGCCCACTAATACCTAGAAAGCTCTCTGAAATATGAGGACTCGCCTGGTCCCTATAGGGTACTATAGGCCTTATTATTATTATTATAACAAAGCTTCAGATTTTGTCCGTCCGAATTTATTTCAATTTTTTTCATTCAAATCACAAACATTTGTATGAGAGCCCATGGTAGGCTTCATATGATTGAGCCCAAAATAACAGTTCTTGACATTAAATTTTGAAATTATTCCTAAAATTTTCATCTTAATCGGTCAATAGAATATGGTTCAAATACCATTTTTTCATTTTTATGAGCACCTTTGTATTGGAGCCTATAGAAGCCTTTAACTGATTTAGCTTAAAATTTAAGGGCTTCAATATAATAAAAAAATTAACTTTCATACTGAGTTTGAGCTTAAACAGACCGTGCACGGAGTTACAACATTATAGCTAATAAAGTCAATTATTTTGTACTAGAGCCTATAGTAGCCTTTGACTAATTGGACTCCAGATTTTTCAAATTGATTAACGTACTAAAACAACTTAGTAGCCAATTTTCAGCTTAATCTAATATTTTAAACTGATGGTATCATTAAAAGCCTCTTGAATTTTCATTGGGTTTGCATTTTATCAGTAGGCCCTTTATTTTTAGAACCATTTGAGTTAAAAATTTCGTTGATATTTATGCAAAAGATAAAGCTAGATAAAGCTACTCACACCAAATTTTTTGTAAAAATCGGCAAAAAAATAGTAAGCAAATTTCCGGATATTGAGTGATTTTTTAAAATATTCTATGAGCCCTATCAAAGGGACATAGAATTTCAATTCAAGCCATATTTTAGACGATATATAGTTAACCTGAATCAATCGGGCTTAGTTTTCTTATTTTTATTTTGAAAACCTTAATAACCGGTCTCTAGAATATTTAGAAGGTGTTATTGGGTCTCAAATCTTCAAGAATTTCACGAAAAAAATTTTGACAATATTTTTCCGTGTAATTGAAACGTTTTGTTGTTGCCCAGTAGAAAACAGGTATGACCTTAACAAAACCACCCTAATTTTTGCATACTTAAACCACACAGGCTCTACAAATTTAATGCAATCCTAGTGACTTGCAAACGATTGTAGGTCCACCTAGTAGAAAGTTTCAAATAATTAATTTGACAGCCAGAATAATTTGTTAGAATCAACCAAGTCTTGCTTGGTTGGCTAAGTATAATGATCTACCATAACACATACTGAAAGCTCATTTACCAAAAACATTTTTTGCAGGTAATTTTAAATTCTGGAATAGAAATCAAATCAAAAGATTATAGTTCGAGAGCCTGAAGAAAAAAATGGGATCGGGTTTGTACACGGCTGAAATTCTCAACATAAGCTTTTCAGAGTATAAGAAGTCATAATTTCTTGGTCGGGTTGAAAAATTCTTGTCTAACATCAAAGATGACCATGTAAAGAGATCAACATTTAATTACAACACCAAATTTTAGAGTACTAGCCTAAACCCTGAAATCAACTTTAACATAATAGAAAAATTGTGGTCCAATGAGTTGTCTACATTGTGCAAATTGTGCAATGTTGTTCGCCGATTCGGGTCTCCAATTTCAATTATATGTTAAGATTGGTATAAAGGGTTTTCGACTATGATCTACCATTTGGTGGAAAAAATAGACGTCTAGCTTATTTGGAGCACCGTTTTCCTACATGGTCTCTACCCATAGGGTAAGAATTTTTCAGCCCGACCTAGATTTTTATACCATAAAAAGCTTAAGCTGAGAATTTTAGCCGGTACTGGGTACAAACCTGATCCCACTTTTACCACAGGCTCTCGAACTATTACTATATAGTTTTTGGACTTTTTTCAATCATTTGACAAATTATAATATGTAAATATTCGATGAATACTTATTTAGAAAAATATTTTTCCTCCCAGCTTGAAGCACTTAAAAACTGCATATCTGTAAAAAAAAAGTTCCATTATTTTGAGCCACTCTTCACACAGTGTAGAGTTTTTAAGGTTATCGTCTTCTCATATCTTATCTACAACGCAAAGTATATACATGGGATATTCAGATGAGAAAAAATACCGCCACGCTCCGATTAACAAACATAAAACCGCATTTGATAATCACTCTAAAAGCATAAAAATGTTTACTTTCAAAAAAACAAATCTCCACCCCCTCCAACAACATAACTCTCGAAATCTCCGCCGCAACCAAAGAAGACGACATTTTTTTCTCCACACCCCACCCTAAAGTCTATGAAATTTTTTTCATCATCCACTGCATTAAAAATATTTTATTTTCCATCTAAAAATCTTTAATTTGAACATTTAAAATGATAAAAAGGAAAAAAGGAGCAGTGTATCTGCATAAAAAAAATGTAAACAGAGAGCAAAAATAATATGTTTAATGTTTTATGGTCGATTTTTCTTCATTACCTCATTGTTTTGGTTGTTTTTTCATGGTTGCGGCTGTTTAGTTGTTGTTGCTGCTGAGGGAAATTAAGATTTCATATTTTATGACCTTTTTTATTGATTAACAGATTATTCGGGGTTTATTTTATGACTTGATTAAGTGATTTTTTTAAAGACCGTATTTTTAAGAGGAGAGATTAGAATCACTTTTTTATCTATATGCTATTTGAGGGGTGACAAGTTCATGGTGTACAGTTTTGGTCTTCATTTTTTATCTTCTTCTTTACATCATCCGAACCATAGCTCTAAGTCACTATAGGCCTATGATAGAGGAACTAGGTGAGCCCTTATATTTAGAGAAGTATTAGAGAACCTACGGCTTAGAGTGAACTCCAAACCACGGCAACTTCAACGGTTATGCTAATTATTTTATCAATTTTTGAAACTAACTTACCTCATCAACATGAACCCCATTTGAACGCCTTCTATCCCATTCTTAAGCTTGTGGAGCAAGCATATTTTTCATAGCATAGCTCTGTTGCGACATGTCAGAAATTACCTTGTTTGCCCTATTATACATTAATAATAGTTCCCACAAATCAATCTATCTTCTCAACAACGATGAAAACACGCGTTCGGTTTGAACCCGCACTCTTGTGGTTGATAGGTAAAAGCTCTACTGCAAGCAACCTGGGAAGTAAAGTTATTGTAATATAATCTATTTAAGCTTGGACAGTTTTAATACTTTTGTCAACACTCTAAACTCCCCCATCACCACTTCATTGATAGCTCATTTCACACTAGATTTGTTTGCAGAACACAAATGAATATCCCTCCGGAAAGATAACAAACACGAGAATATCCCCAAAATGTGAACCACGATAGCATGACACTTACAAAAGGATTACAACATAACTTTAAATCCACATAACAAAAAGGATGTCGTGGTGTGAGGTGCGATCAAAAATGTATATTGTATCGAAGGGGAAGTTTCTATAAAATTTAACTTAACCAAATCTAATAGAATTAAATCATCTATTTATAGGCCAGAGATACCTTTTTTTCTGCTTCGTAATAGTTAGTAACAAGGACTGAATTTATGGTTTATTTTCTTTTCTTCACAACATAAAATATGTCTGAGTGGACATGAGAAGTACACACAATTTGTAACATAATACCATAATAAACACATTAAAGTCATGCTTGCACAGAATTTTAACCCCTTTTTTATTAATTTTAAAAATAATCCCCCGACCCCCCGCATCTTCCAGAAGTAAAAAAAAACAAGGAGCAACCCCAAAAACTAATTTCAATTATTTATTTTCACTTTAGAATGCTGTCCACACAAACTGTGACGCAAATAATTCAAATTTTAGGGATCTTCAAACTGTAAAGTGGTCAGTTTTTAATCACATTAAAATATTTTATGGTGCTTTTTATACTTTATTATGTAGTTTGAAAGTGGGAGGTATTGTAATTTGATCAAAAATGTTTTCAATTTAAAAACAAGCTCCCGTGAAAAAGAAAAAGAAAAAATCTATAATCCACGTTTTGGTTTACTTCGTTTTTACATTGGGTTTTATGTTTTTCCATTTGTAACACTTTCCCTGAATAAGCTCTAGTGCAAATGTCAAAGTAGAGAGACAACTGGCACTAGTTTAGAATGTTTAGATGTTTTTTGTAATTTTAACTATTCATCACTATCAATTGAAGATAAAAAGGTTATAATATCCTCGTAAAAATAAAAAAAAATCTGTCCTCACGAAAGTTGTTCCATTTGGTCTGCAACGCGTAAATTCGAAAAAAAATCTGGCGTGTCTGTATGTATGCATCTGGGGACGATAACTCATGTAAATTGCAACCGATTTTGATGAAATTAGGTATGGATGTTTTTTTGTCAAAAGTAAGGTCGTGGGCTAAATCGGACCACGAGATCAGGGTGGCCCCATACAAACTCATCATAATTTTGCAGAAGTCTTGAGTTCTGATGGTCGGAGTGAGAGCAAACTCAGACATAATCTTATGAAAAGTACCCAAGAACAGTTCTTAAAAAAGTTTGACCCTGGGACTTCGGAATCTGAGTACCAGGGGCTCCTATGTAACAGGAACTTCCAGAATTCTTGAGATCTAGTAATCTGAATGAGCTCAAATTTGGAATATAAGCTTATGGCAAGTGCTCAAGAACAGTTCTTATGCTAAATTTGGAATATTATTATCTATTCCTGGTGCTTTCAATTACCATACTTTCTTGGATAACTCTTAATAATAATAACTCTAATACTTTTCTGGACCTCTTCAAAATTTTCTCATGTTATTTTTGTCTTAATTCAGTTCCTGTCACAAAATATACAATAAATATGAATGAAAAGCTACATCCAATACTCCACCCACTGTCTCGCCACTGGCGTACAGGATTTCAATTCTGAACTAAACGCAGACAAGTCGCATGCATGCACGAACAAGTCGCATACTTCGAAAAATTCTTCTAAGTCCTTTGCAATGTATTAAAGGTGCGACTAAAATGTTTAAAAAATTCTTCTTCTAAGTCTTTTTGAGTCCGTGATATGGACGCGGGCGTTAACAATGAGACTAAAAAGACAANAGACTAAAAACACAAAAAAATACATCACTTTATTATAAGGCTCTATGGTTTTGTTAATTTTGACTTAAGTACGAGTAGACGCTTGTGACTAGTAACAAGAGACTTAAGTGCGCACGAATAATTTTCAATAGACACCCGTGTTTATAAACTTTGCACTAAACGCGGATCAGTCTCATGCGCTCACACAAAAAATACAAGACGCTATGATCTCGACAATTTTGTCTTAGTTTGCGAGTAGACGCTTGGGACTATTAACAAAGGACTTAATACCGCATGATAAATTCTCATATATATATACGCTCAAGTCTGGCGGCAAAATCATAGACGCCGTCTAAATTTTCCAAAGACTAAATTGACTGATGAGATTTTATTCTCACTAATTTCTCAGTTGTTGCCAGCGACCACGAAGCGACCTAGTAGCTGTCGTCAAGACACTTTCTTATCCCAAAGTACTAAACTAAAATTCTCTAAGCAGAGATTAGACGTAAAACTATGCGACTAAGCACAGCAAAAATAAAGTCGCATGCCTACTTAGATGAAAATGTCTTGCAGATGGACACAAAGCTGCATCAATAGTGCCCTATAGGCCACGGTTTATTAGCCCGTCTGGGAAAAATTGAGTATTGCAACAATCTACTTTTCTCTTGACAAAAAGGGAAAAATTTAAAAGAATGAACTTTATTCGACGACTCCATTCTATGCCCGAGTGTAAAATAACTTTTGCGGTTCATCACCTAGGCTTTTTTTCAAACTATGGTCCGAAATTGGTGAAAAAAATTAGAATAAAACCCTAGACGTACCTCAAAATCGATTGAAATGGGTGTCTTGGTTAACATGTAATCCCTATCAAGGATACGTGCCACCTAGTCCTGTGTCAAAACAATTTTTTTCTCCTTTTTTATAAAAATGTTGGCATTCCTTCACAAAACGATTGAGATTCCACGACCACTCCCTGTTTCTGGATATCTTACTTTTAGTTGTCTTTGACCCTTTACAGGCAGGAATCTCTTTTTGATATGATTTGCAAGCTCTTTAGATATTCTAAATGACTGTTGAGAATCTTTACAGCATTCAGTGATTCCGGAAATCACACGTGAGGCTATGGTACAAATTTTCCCCAAAACACCTAAGTTTTTCTCGTCTTTTATGTAGAAGTCATGTAAATTTGTAGAAAAGTGTATATAAAACAAAAAGAAGAACGTACATTATAAAAACAAGTGTAAAAGATAAATAATGATCATCTCTACATAATGTGTGGTCATCATGTGGCGCCCTCTTAACACCCTCTTACATATGATGTAAAACCACCTTTTTCTACATGCAGAAGCAGAAAATTAAATGTTTGGAATTGGAAGGAAAGAAAAACCTGAATTTAACACATTAATATCATTTTCCTATCTCCATTTTTGTATGTATGTATTGGAGTGTGGAGGACCTTCTTTTTTGCACTTGCTTGCAATTTATTTCCTATCTTTTTAACATTTTATCCACATTTATTATAATGTGTTTACCTAATATGAAGAAATTTATTATGTGTGAACCGCAAATTTTCCACCCTCTGGCAGGCAGAGGCTTGACCAGAGTCATTTTTGTGGGATTATCTATAATTCATTATTAGATTATTTTCTCCTTGTTTAGACACTCGACTATTGATCTACTGTGAAGTGGAGGGCGATTTTTATCCTTGAACTTCATTTAAAATTAAAAAAAGAAGAAAATATGTTTTATGTATAGAGTTATAGTTATTATATATTGAGAAGGTAAACCATGTCCAATGCAATAATAAATTTGTCTACTGGTTCCTTTTGTTCAAACCTGAACAGTTTTTTGAATGAAAAATTCTTCTCTTTTGAGATGTTTCGACAATTATTAATAGCTTCCAACTTCTTTTTCTTTTCTTTCCATACTTATTTAGACAAAAACCAAATTATATTCATCATTTCAGTTTGTGGTTTTGAGAGAAGAAAAAAGTCTGAAAAGGCAGACGCCTCCGTGACTAATTTCAATTTATGTTTGACTTCAATGAGTAATGCTTAAAATAATTGAATGATTTTTCTGCGGGCAACTTCAAAGCACCATTTCAAAAAAAAAAATATTGAAATTCGAAATTGACACAACTCCCAAACCTAAAATTAGCGGTAATAATATTTTCATTCCATTTAAACAAACATAATAAACATAAACAAAAAAATATAACATAACATTGAGTTATGATTAATATATTTTTTAGCAGGAAATTAATTTTTCCTTACATAAAAAATACGAACCATTTAAAAAAATTAATACGCGGCTTGGCGGCGGTTGTTTTGGGGGAGGGGAAGAAATTTTTCACCCTCTTCTTTAAAAAATTTACTTTTCCGCGTAAAAATATAAGCATGGAAGAGTTTGAGTGGAGAGAAAACAAAATAATTTTAAAATAGGAAAAAAGTATCATTTACTTCATTATATTAAAAGAAAAATATGTTTTGGAGTTACGCAGGCAGTCAGTCAGTGGTGTGGTGGGTACTAAATTATTTACAGAGAAAGAGAGTCAAAGTTAAGTTCATAATTTTCATAATTTCATTTTAACCATATTTCTAATAGTCCTGAACAATTTGGGAATTATAAGCGGGAATAAATGAAACTGCATACCCAAACGATTTTTGAGTGCATTTGTAATATTTTTTATTCAAAAATTTATGCATACTTCTTTAACTTTCCAAGTCCATTACATTCCCAAAATAGTCAATCAGAGTACAAAAATATTAAGAAATAGCCTTAAAAATTCCAGTCTTTGAAAATTTGTCTGAGCCGTTGGTAAAATAGAACAATGAACAACAGTGACGCCTTCTCATCCACAGCTCTTCCAAAAGCCGTTTTGGGAAAAAACTCACCCGAAATTCTGATGGATGGTCCCATCTCGTTTAACGCCCGAAAAGAATGGTTCTACAGATTAGATATGTAGTGTGGATTTTTTATTATAGTATATTTTAATGGACTATTCAAATTCCAAAGCGATCCTGCAAGAAGAAACAGTCAAAATTCGTGTTGTTTTTGATAGGAGCAACTTTGGAGTTACCCCAATTTTGCAATTTGCGACTTTCTTCTATTACGGCCCACCATAAGCTACATACATTAGGGTGGGTTAAAAAGGAAAATTTTGGGAATTCCAAAACGCCTAGTGCGGAGAAGTTTCCTATGAATGCCAGTAACTCCCTTGATTTTTTTTAATATTTATCTGCACGTTTGGTAGTCGCGGATTGACTTTGAAATTTTCCGATCCTGATAGGAAGTCAATTTTTTATTATTTTTCAATTATATTTTTCTAATTATGCTGGACTCCTTTAACATATAAAAATGTGAAAGAAAAAGTTTTTAAAAGTCTTGGTCCATTCTAGAGCTCAAAATCATGATTTTTTCAAAGAATTTCCATTTTGCTCGAATTTTCAAAAATTCATAATTTTTGAGTTCTTGAATGGACCACAAAAATTTTAAAACTTTTTCTTCGCATTTTTGTATGCTTAAACTTTAAGCCTTAAAGGTTCAAGTTAAAATAGAAAAATACAATTGAAAAATAATTTAAAAAATATAATTGGACCGGAAAATTTCAAAGTCAAGAAAAAAATTTGGTAAACCATGGAAAAAATTTACGATTACACGAATGTTCGCGTTAATAACGGATCTGTAAATTTCTATTCACGATTTCACGATACCAAATTTACGGTTTCTTCATTTACGGTTTTGGAAATTAAGAAAGTAAAACCGCGAAAACAATTTACGGTATCGTAAATTTAAATTTATTTATTTATTTAGCCACGCTAGTCCATCCACTTGTGAGAATAAGCTCGCAGATGGAAGCAGCCTCCTGAACAACGTTTATCTAGCTGACACCGTTAACAACAAAACACACGAATTTCAGGTATTTTTCCCGACATTCGGGAAAAATAACCCGAAACTCGGGAGAAATCACACCCGAATACTCAGCAGATGAAAAATCGGGTCTTTTTCCCGAATCTCGGGATATTTTTTTAAGTGTGCAGGAGATGCATTACTCCTCAGTGTGGATACGAGAAAAAGCCTAAAAAATTAAGAGCCCATCATACTATAACCGTCCGTATTATGAAAGATTTTGTACACAATCTGCTAATATGACGGAATTCAAGTATCGATGGCAGATTTTACTGCTATTATTGGCTTCGGAAACAGCGGCATCGAGCACGTAAAGGGCAGACACGGGATTGGGTGATTTCTTTCAAATAGATTACATCTTGGCATTCATCTCTCATTTATGTAAAAAGTAGCAGACGCACTGACTTGAAAATACCACACCCCCTATTAGTTGGTTACTTTAGATCGAGAAAGTATGACGGAGGGAAAGGCAATTAAATTTGCAATGCTTCCGCGTTTGACACGACAAAGGAAAGCCAAGCTCCAACGTCAGCACGATGCACTGCACTACGCGTCGTACCGTAGCCGCATATACGTGATATCCGAAGTCATTATAACGTCTTAGCAGCCTAAGCAGAGAATGCTGCAGCAGTTAAAAATTCTAAATAATTATATAGAATCTCTACAGAGCTTGCGAATCCAATCAAGAAGAGGGTCCTGCCTTTCGTACACGGAGGACGCAAGAACGAGAACATCCTGCATACTAAAGATGAGTAACTCAGTAGAGCGGAGGTCGAAGAAGCATTATCTTCTTTAAAAAATGGAAAAGCTCCTGGCATTGATAGTATCCCTCCAGAAATCCTCAAAACTGACATAGATCTATCTATACTGACATTCTCCATCCTTTTTTTGTAATGTCTGGAACACCAACACGTTACCAAGTGACTGGAAACAGGGTTTGATAACGAAGATCCCAAAGAAAGGTGATATAAGTGACTGTAACAATTGGCGAGGGATCATTCATCAGTCCATTCCCAATAAAATCCTGTGGACAATTATTTTGAAAAAAATCAACGCGGCGCTTGATGCAACATTACGAAGAAAACAGGCAGGCTCAAGGCCGTGCAAAGGGGGTGTGCGCCGGGTGCTAGCACCCGGAAATTGAGCAAAAGGGCCCCCAAAATTGTTAAACAAAAATGCTATAAAAACCTAAAAACTGGCCTATAGGGGCCCCCATTTTTGGGAAATGATTTATTACAAAGAATCGCTTCAAAATAGGCCAATTTTACTGAAAAACACCCTAAAAAGATTTCGATTACCAAGGGAAAAAACTAGCGGGCCCCCATAAAGGGCCCCGTATCTCTCCCCCCATTGAGGAGTGTATTGAGTGGAACCGACCGCTGTACGTCGTTTTCGTCGACTTCCAGAAAGCCTTTGATCTGCTAAAGCAGGACGCAATTTGGAAAAGTTTAAGCGATAGAGGAGTTCCAGCAAAGATTATTGATCTGATCAAGGAATCCTTTGACAACTGCAGTTGCCGTATCGTACATCAAAATAGGCCTTATTCCCGTGAAAAATGGAGCTCGACAAGAATGCTTGCTATTTCCTATATTGTTCCTGGTTATGTTGGATGATGAGCGGTACAAAGCATTTGGTGTGCAGAAACGTGGCATAAAACGGAGAAATATGGATGATCGTCTAGGTGTACGAACTACGCTGATGACCTGGCTTTGCTATCTTACAAAAACAAAAATATAGTATGGAAGGTAAAATCAAAGACCTTTTCTATGAATGAAAGAAGGTTGGCTTGAAGATCAACGTTGAAAAGACGAAATACCTCGCTGTTACAGTCGAGTAACCTATCGTGAAACAAAACTTTGATGTTGTTTCCCATGTTTCACGATAGGAAAAAATGTCTCATGATAGGTTGCACGACTGCAACAGAAATAGCGCTGGCGATGGTGAGATTGACGGTAAAATTGTCGAATATATCGAGAAATTTACTTGCCTTGGCAGCAAGATAACAACTATTGATGGTACCTATGAAGACGTTTAAAGTCGTATAATGGTGCAAATGGAAGATTTTAAGCATTAAACAACATCTGACGCTCAGGTCTCATATCAAAAACACCAAGCTTCAATTGTTCTGAAGCCTTGTATTATCCACACTGCTGTACGCGTCCGAGACTTGGAAAGTGACTGATTCAGTCACAAATAAAATTCAGACATTTGTCAATCGATGTCTGCGGCAAATCCTTCGGATAAGATGGCCTNGACTTGGAAAGTGACTGAATCAGTCACCAATAAAATTCAGACACTTCTCAATCGATTCCGCCCTGGAGAAGGAACTCATTCAACTTGGCACCGTTTGGTTAAGTCAAAGTTGGGTGCAGGCAATGATGAATAAGGTGACATTATGTCAACCGCTAGGAATTGAACTGGCTGTGTCCCACAATAGGCCGTAGGCCTTAAGTATGTATGTAAGTATTATTTTAGATTGATCCACTAATCAATCTTTAAACCCTCTTTACCAATTTACTCTGGTATGTACCTACAAGAAGTCAGAAAATAAGATTTGTATTTTTCTGCAGATTGAATAAACGACAATTTAATAGATGTTTGTAAACAACAAAAGTCTTGCTTCTATCCACCTAATCAACCTAATGACCAATTCATTCATTGAATATCGATTTGTGAACTGAAGATACATCATTAAAACGAGATAAGATATTTTACTAATTGAAACGAATTTGTTTTTACTTTTGCACCATTATTAATATTAATTTTTACATATCACCTGTCATTTTTTTCTTCTTTTTTTCACGCCTTTTTGTCTGAAGTTTCGCCGATAATTACTTTTTTGCATATAGTTCTGTACCCCCAGTACAGAATAAGTGATTTAATTTAATATAATAATATCTGATATGTGCGGTGTGGAGAGAAGGAGAAGAAAAGCATCCTGTTTATTGTAACATAAATTGAAAAGATTAGAAAAAGGAAAAGCTTGAAATGTTTATGTGGGAAATTTATATATATTTTCCCGAGCTCTGTTAGTTTCCAAATTCAAATGATATAATTTTAAGTTTATATATATTCGAACGACGACAAATGGAAAATAGGAGATAGAGATTAAAGTGGTTGGGATCGGAAATTTTCATATCTCTCTCCTTCACATCCCACAAAATATAGAATATTTATGCTGTGTGATGGTATGGTGTATATTTGAAGGATGTTGTTTCGCTTGGTTGGTTTGTGGTAACAACATTTTATCTCTATCTCTCTCTCCTCACCTGAAATATAGAAAATATTTTTCGAACTTTAACTGAATAATATTTTAGGCGGAAACACCGGTGTATCCGCCATGCCATGCCATCACTTGATGATGCTCCACTTTTTTTTGGCTGGGTTTTAGCAAAAGAGATAACATATTGTATTGGGATTTGGGTAGAGGATGGGAAAGATTTTTTTTTGGCACAAAGTTGAAAACTGGAAATAAATATTTTCGAATTTATAATTTAAAGCCATTAATTTTGATTATGAATTATTAGGTAATGGATATCATGACACGAAATTAGGGGAATAATCTTTCAATTCAAAATTGTTTTAATCTCCTTCGACATGGTGTGTGGATTTAACATATTTTAATATGTGTTTAATTTATGCTCTATTCAAATATATTTCTGAAAGAAAGGGCGACATCTTGTGACCTAGAGTTCAAATAATAATGTCGCAGATTGTTGAAAACAATTAATCAAATTGTTAAATCTTCTACTTAAGGTAGAAAAAAGCCACTGTTTTGGCATCAATCAATTCAAAAAATAAAAATCCACATTGAATTGAAGTCATCTTAAAGAAGAGTAATGAAGAAGTCATAAAAAACCACCTGTATTCAAATTGAGATTCAATTGATGATCATAAATTATCTTTATAATCTCTTGATAATATTTTATTGAATCTCAAAATATACATTTTATTCCTCAATGTCCTTTCAAGGTAATTAATAATGCGATTAAAACATAAATTATGCTGGAATCGCGCGAACCCTGAAAGAAAGCAGCAGGAAATGTAACCTGCTGTCAGCACACTCTACATTTTGTTGTCGAACATTTTATTTTATTTCATTTCAGTTTTTTTTTTGTTTGAGAAAATATTTTGACGGGGAAAGATGAAAAACTAAACATCATTAATCATATTTGTAGAGTTGAATACTTATATTGTATATATTTATTTATAGTGTTCTTTTTTTGAATTATATAGTCTAAAAATTACTTTTTTTTTCGGTGAGAATTTAATTCTTGTCGGAACATTGCGTGGAGTGTAAACCAAGGGGTCATCAGAAACTATGCAATACTAGTCATCCATTAGGGTAGTTACCCGTTCAAATAGAACACTAAACTGTTGACAAGGGGGATAGTGGCAGCTTTTTTTCTAAAATATTTGTAAATATCACGATAGTCTTTTTAAATAGGTGTATTTAAGCATTATAGCATATAAAAGCGTAGAAAACCACAAAGTGGGCTAGCTTTTATTTTAAGAATTCTTGAGTCCTAGTGATCAGAATGAGCTCAAATTTGGAATACAAGCCTAAAAACAGTTCCTATCCTAAATTTTGGAAAACATCATCCGTTCCAGACTGTTTTGGGTAACTCTATTAATATTTTTCCGATCCACATCAAAATTCAGGGACCTCTAGAAATTGTACTACCTTTAAAGGTCTCTAAAAAAAAATTACAAATTGTCATGAGCTAGAGGATGCGGCTACAGAGTTGTCTGAAGCCATATCAATATCCTCTGAAACAGCCTGCCCAGTCAGGGTTCACAAATTCTGGTCTGACAGTTCCTGGTGGAACAAGAAGCTAGAAAAGCTTAAGAGGGACTGCAAAAAATCATGGAACCGGCGTAAGCGAGACAACAATTATAATGAAACTTTTAAGCTTTATAAAAAAGAAATTAGAAAGTCCCTCAAGGAATCATTTAGCATAATGTGCACAGAAGTAAATAGTTTATCTGCAACCGCCAGGCTATATAAACTAATTTCAAAGTGTCCAGATTAACAAGTAAACTCGGTNTACTTCATGAATATAGTTTAAGAAATGTATATAATAAGATCTGTCTTCAAATAATTTTAAGCATTTGTGTTTTAGATTTTCAATCTAGCATAACTGTCCCTGAAGAAGATAAAATTATTTTTATCGAAACCGGTCGGTATTGTTTTAAAGTGTTTTCGAAAATTAAAGTGTCGTGTTATAACTAAGTGATAGTGTGCCAAAGTGGTGAGTGTTTTCGCTTTTTGTCATATTTTATCTTAGAGTCCTTTTGAGGACTAGTACGGTTCTTTCATTTCGATTTCCCTTTGTACCATCTGTACACAGTAGTAAAAATTGTCTCCGGAAAACTCTTCATACTACATTATTAGACGTTATGTCTGCCAGTCTGACTTTGGGCTACATTCCAAAGTGTTGGCAGGCAGTTAAATTAATTTTTAAATCAAAGCCAGGGAAACCTGATTAGATTATGGACAACCAAAAAGTTTTAGGCCTATTAGTCTCACATCGTTTTTACAGAAAACTTTGGAGAGACTGTTGGACCACTATATTCGGAATAATGCTCAGCTTAATTATCCAATTCATCCCATGCAGCATGCTTATCAAAGGGAAAAATCCACAGAAACAGCTCTGCACCAACTTACATCCACCATTAAAAAAGCTTTTGACAATGGTGCTTTTTTGGACGTGATAATACGTCCTATGCTGCTACTTCACATGCAGCATTGGATCATGGCATTGATGCTGATCTTGTAGGTTGGATTGTGAACATGTTGTGTCAACGTATTCTTTTTGTTGAGCTTAGAGGAACCGTAATTGATATAATTCCGGTTAAAAGTTGTCCACAAGGGGGGGTTTTATCACCTCTCTTTTGGATTTTAGTAGTCGATGGACTATTGTATGGGCTTGATGACCTTGAATTTCTGGTCATTGGCTATGCCGATGATTTCGTGATTCTAGTTATTTGTAAATTTATTGGCACTGCTTTCGACAGAATGTAGGTTCTATTCCGGTATGTTGAAAATTGGTGCTGTAAAGTGGGTCTGTTTGATAATCCAGATAAGATCAAAGTAGTTCTTTTTACAAAACATAGGATTATCGAAGGTTGTCTTCCCCTGAGGCTCTTCGATAAGCATATTGAGGAAGCCGATGAAGTTAAGCTTCTAGGGATAACCCTAGATAACAAACTAAACTGGAATTCTCATTAAAATAACCGTATAATGAAAGCTTGCAGAGCATTTGGTCAGTGCAGAAGAGTCATAGGACGCACCTGGGGCTTAAAACCCAGGTATGTTCATTGGCTTTAAACAATGGTCATTAGACCAATTTTGACACATGGTTGTTTAGTGTGGTGGCAAAAAGGGGAGCAACATGTAGTTCAAAATAAGTTGAACCAATTACAGAGGCTGGGGTGTGTCAGCATCACAGGTGTGATGCGATCAACTCCAACAGCAGCACTCTTAGACCTCTCCATCTCCACTAGGGTGGAGCGGATTCACGAAAATGAGAAATTCAAAAACATACACGCCAAAAAGTTGCCATTTGGACCAAGGATCAACCTTGATTTTTTCTGTTTTATGAATTGACCATTTTGAATCGCTGGCCATTTTATCTTTGTACTTTTTACCAAAAATAACGGTCTTTTTGAGCTACACTAGCTCCTGTTGGTCCAATCATCTTAAAATGTTATAAGAGCTTGTAGACATTTTATTTACAAACATTTTGAGTCTTTGTTGACTCTTATTGGATTGCTAGTTCTTGAGATATTTTAAATTGACCCTTAGGCTCTCACAATATTTTGTATGAAAACTCGGAAAATTGAAAAATCTTGAACTAGATCAATTGAATTGGTACACAAGGGTTTTTTGGGATGCTGAATCCAAATTTGACATCATCGGAAAAAATGACCTGTAAAAAGTGGTCAAAATGGCAAAATTGGTTCATCGGCTCCAGTGGGACCGTTTTTAGGGGTTTAGAAGTTCCCCATAGAATCAAAATTTGTTTTTATAGTC
>JXPH01014959.1:0-10598 GCA_001014845.1 Mochlonyx cinctipes
CACTTTGTGGTTTCCTACGTTTTTAACATATTTAGAGTATGTACAATTGACAATGATGCATGTTCATTGAATTTTGTCAGATGGATATCTAATTCTGATATATGTATGAAGGTTTTTCAATCCATTATCCTCCACCTTTTTGGATACGATTTTTTTCATCATTTACCGTACTTTTTTTGAATTGAAAAAGAGCAACATTTTACATTCAAATTTTGAACTGGTAGAAAAGCGAAGCAAACAACATATACGAGCGAATGCATAAAAATTAGTTTTCAAAATACACACAGAGCATATTCGTAATATGCAAATTGGGAGTCTGAACACGTTCTTGGAGATTCTTCCTATAATTTATATACTTAGCTAATGATATGATATGGTACATATGTGTAGTGAGAGGTGGGATTGGGGGGTTGCGGGTATTTTATCTTTTTTTTGAAAGATTAATGCAAATTTTAGGGGAAAATCTCTTTTTAATATCTTAAAGTTTTTCCAGTCAAAGTTGGGTAGATAAATTACGTTTTTGCTTCCTCTTCTCTGAAGAATGGAAAAAGGAATCCCTTAAGCCAAAGGGAAATTTAAACTTTTTTTTATTATTTTACTTTTTACACAGTGTAAAAGTATTGTATTTGGTTACAATGTTCGTGATAAAATAATAATAAAAGTAATTCATTTTTTAGCGTGCCGGCAATCTTTTAATTCTGATTTATGCGAAAATTCAATTATCCGTGCGTTGTTTCAGTTAAGTTTCTTCTTTTTATAGCCATAAATTATGGCCCTGAAATTGAATTGAATTGTAGACTGGGAGCGGTGGAGCTGAATCGGTGAAATGGAATGAAGAAAGTGCTAATCGAATCATTTATTATTGCTTCGATGACAGTTATTTAATATGCAAAACGTTTTTTCCAAAAGCAATTTGATATTTTGTAAGGGTAAACGGGTTTGTAAAAAAAAAGATAAGATATGTGCCCGTAATAAATTTGATTATTGGGCACATTACATTTTTTAAATCATAAAAAAAAGTAAAAAGACAAAATGTTTTCTGAATAACAAATTTATTTTGCATGCCATCCTTCTTCTGTTCTTTCGATTTATTTGCTCATTTCATTGCAGTTTTGCATCGCATGGCATCATAGCATGGTATGGTATGACATGCAAAGTGAAATGCATTTTATGAAATTGACAAGACTGTACTTATTCTTCATATGCATACAGTAGCATATATACCGACGACCTTTAATAATAAAAAAGTTCAATTTTGAAAGAACAATGTCACATCAATTTTTTTGAGAGTTCAGTTCCTGGGAATTGATGTGGGGAGAACGGAAATGGAGAGGTTCTTTTGTTAATATTTTAACAATACTCATGGTTGTAGAGAAAAAATTGAACTGAAGATATATAAAATGTTGAAAACTATGTGGGAGAATATGTAGAATCAATTTTGGACTATGCTCGGACTTCAATATAAGCAGAAAATTACTTTTAATCATTTTAAAATTCTAGGGAAGATTTAATTACATAATATATTGAAAAGATGGTCAATGTTTGTATTCCACTACAACAGGGACTGAAATTGTCTCTCAATATAAAAACTTAGAAAACCACAATGATATAAGAAAGCGATTTCTACTCAGAAAAAGATCATATGTGCAAATTTTGAAGAGGATTTGAAAAGTATCGAAGAAAGTCTAATTAGAAATACTATCATCCCAAATCTAGCTTAGGAACTGTTTTTGGGCTCTTACCAAAAGCTTATATTCCAAAATTGAGCTCATTCCAATCACTAGAATTTGAGCACTCTGAAAAATCTTGGTACATAGGCGCCCTTAGATCCCAATGTGCCATGGTCAAACTTTTAAAAGAACTGCTCTTGGATCCAAATTTGAGGTCATTTCGATCATTAGAACTCGATTTCTCGATAATTCTGGTGAGTTTGTATGCGGGCACCCAGACCTTATGGCCCGATTTGGTGCATTTACGAACTCACCTTAGCTTTTGATGAGAAAAGCTTCTCTGAAAATTTCAGCCAATTGACCTGAGATTGGGGAACCGGAAGAAAAATTCCAAGTTGACCTCCTGGAGGCCTCCAGGACAGAGACCGAGAGAGGTGATACATATTGGCCTAGAGAAATCGGGAGCCTGAATTAAAACATGCAAGTAGGTGAATTTGGGCCAAGTTTTTGCGATGTGATACCCATTGACCTGGGGATTTCGGGAACCGGTATAAAAAATTTCGTGGTACCCTCCTGGAAGCCCCCAGGGGCCGATAAAATTGAGTCAATTTGAACATATTGGTCTGGAGAGTAGGATGGATCAATTTTATATGACAGATTTTTACCGAATTTCCAAGATGGCTCCCACCAAAAAGTTGTGTTTTGGTCCCAATAGCACCCCTATTTTTTGGGATTTTTAAAACGCTGTGCCCGGCGTGCGCCACCGGTTAAAAATTTTCCGATTCCTGTTAACTTGGAACCGCACCGGGATTGTCATTTTAAAAATCCCAAAAAATTGGGGGTCCTATTTGGGGTCAAACACAACTTTCTGGTAGGGGCCGCCTTTGCCATCCGGTGTTAGAAAATTCGTTTTCGGTTTTTCCTAAGAAATTTTTAGTTTTTCATAAATTTCTCAAAAATGCAGTTTTTGAAAGAGAGACTTTTTAAAGGAGATCCAATTTATTTAATTTTTTTGTTTTCAAATTTTTGTATAATAGGGTATAGGATACAATAGTGGCACCTAATGATTTTAATATTGGACCCCCTAAAAATCAATAATTATGAGAATTTCTCGAAAATTAAAAATTTATTGGTTAGCTAACTAAAAGTTCTAAGGAATAGAATCAAAAATTTTAAAAAATATATTCATAATTGACGATTTTTCGCGGGGGTCCCCTATTGTATCACATCACAAGGCGCTTCTACTGTATCCTATCCCGTATATGGGGCTAGCAAAATTAAAAAATACAATGGAAAAATAATAAAAATAAATTTTTTGTTTTGAACCGTGACCAAGCTATTCTCGCCGTTTGAAAAATCAAAAAAATAGGAGTGCTAATGGGACTAAACTGCAACAACAGGGTTCTTTTAATATTTTACACTTTCGGGAAATTGATCCTACCTACTGGCGAGCTCGGGAGCTTGCATAAAATTTTCGTAATGACCTCCAGGAGACCCCGACGAACCGATGAAAGTTGGTAATTTTTCTTTCTCCCAGCATATCTAATAGAAATTTTTTTTTTGGTTTCTCGGGAAAAGTTGATCTAAATGGTCTCTATCGTGAAAAAAATCTGTCTGTCTCTGTGTCTGTGTGTCTGTATGTTCGATAACTCACGTAATTTTTTTTTTTGGAATATAAGCTTTTGGTAAGTATCCAAGAACAGTTCCTAAAAAAGGTTGACCCTGGAACAACGGGATCTGCTGCTCTTAGGTACCAGGAACTTCCAAAATGCTCCTGCTGTAGTGGTCAGAATAAGCTCAAATTTGGAATAAAAATTTAAAGGAACTGCTCAAGAACAGTTCCTGTGTTAAAATCCGTTCCTGGTGCTTCAATTGCCAGACTTTCATGGATAACTCTGCGAATAATTTTCCGATCCTCTTCAAAATTTTCACATATCATCTTTGTTGAAGTCTAAATCCACTTCTTATCAGAAAATGAACAATAAACATAAAAGAAAAGCTACATAATCCCCTTCGTGATTTGATACGTTTTTTCGAGGTGGGATACATATTGGACTTAGGAGTTCGAGAACCGGTATACAAATTCGGGACGACCTCCTGGAGGGACCTAGGGACCATAATTTGAAAGTCCTATGCGGTAATTTTTTGAAAAAGATGTAAAAATAGTGGGTTTTATTTTTGAAATATTTTTTTGCACTAAAAATTTGTGATTACCTCGGAAGAAAGTAAGTTTTTCTGAGAAGTCGTTCCAAAATTATGAAAAATTGAAATTCGAAGCTCAAATATTTAGTTTAAAAACTTCAAAATTTTAAGCTTTTTTCCTACATATATAAGAATAATATTTTTATCTCAAGTTGGTCTAAATTGATTGTAGACTATGCGCTAGCTATGAATTTTTCTAAAAATTATTTTTATCAAAAATCTGCTGAAAAATGCCGTTTTTGCACATTTTTTCCTTACTGCGTTGTGACGAGATTTGAAACAAATATTTTTTGACCATCCCTAATGTACAATGAAAATGGAGATTGAAAATTGGTTCACCAACACTTTTAATTTTGACCAACTCACATTAGCCGAATGCATAAATCACAAAAAAGGCAGCTCATTCAAAATAAGGCAATTTTTTGTAAAGAAACAAGGGTCGAATATTTGAAGCCGTTTGTAGTTTTCAATAGTAGATATTATAGTAGCAGAGTAATTAGTAGTAGTTTTGCTAAACACACAATTTCCACTATGTATCACAAAAGGAACACTAACATCAATGTCATTCTATAATTTCTTATTTCTATTGTAGGTAGAATCCTAAAAAATATGTTTAAAATTTCTGACAAAGTTTTCCAGAAATTTTGATGAGAAGTCAGACAAGACTGTCATATCCTTGATTAAAATGTGTTTAACTGAAGACAAAGAAAGTCCATTTGTTATACAAAAACCGGTGTGAATCCCTCACAAATTCCCACACATGAAATCGCGTCTCGTAAATATCAAGAACAATAATAAAATCCAGGGAATTCACTTTTATTTTCTTGATTTAAAAAAAAAAAATGAATAAAAAAATAAACAACAGCACAACAAAATAAAAATGTAATCATCCATCCCACTTATAAAAAGATTTACAGTGTCAATTGCACAACCAATTTAATCTAAATTAGGAAAATC
This sequence comes from Mochlonyx cinctipes, assembly GCA_001014845.1. Classification (NCBI taxonomy): domain Eukaryota; kingdom Metazoa; phylum Arthropoda; class Insecta; order Diptera; family Chaoboridae; genus Mochlonyx; species Mochlonyx cinctipes. Next base: position 4,830 of record JXPH01014959.1, read on the forward strand.
CATTTTCCACAAAATTTTCTCCCAGAAAAAGAATGTGTACAGAAATAATTCTCTCTCTCATCTCATCCGCATCTGCAACAAACTATTTATAAAATTTGTGCAATTTTCGGTCGTTTTTCCACTTATTTTTTTATCTAAAATCTAACGAGATAAAGTACAACAGAATTTTATCTACACTCTTAATTAAAATGGGATTAATTAGTGCATTTTAAATACATAATAAACATCTCAACATGTTTGCATATTATTATTTTAATGGCCCATTACACGATAAAAAAGGCACAGATTTTCTTATCAGATTTATATTTGTTTATACTTTTTTTCTTGTTTATTTATATTTACATACGATGGTACACATTGGAAAAAGAACAGACGGGAAAATAAAAATATAAAACACCGATCACGATATTTCAGTCGAGCGGAAATATTCGAAAAGCGTGTCTGAACGCGACGATATTCTAAAATATACTAAACCATTTAGACAAGTTGTACTAAAATTGAGTCAGAAGTGAAAAAATGTGTGTATAGGGGAGAGAGCTGTGTTATGGGACTTTTAAATAAAAAAAATAAAATCGTTCATTTCTATAGCGGGAGCATTAGCTCCAATATTTTTCATTAAAACTTTATATTTCATTTATACTTATTTAGAAAATACCCTGAATATTTTGAAATGTTCGAAGGCATTCAAATTTGCCAGATCATTTGTCGTATTTCCAGAGCTCTAAACTCAGTAAGGTTAGTAGTTTAACTACCAAAGACCCTATATCGAAAGAGAGGTAACATAGACAGATCATATGATAACTCGTGCCATAATCCTCGTCACATTAGTGGCGCGAGTCCCATACAATGCATCTGTTAATTTAGGCAACAATGACCAGCTATCGCTCTCCGTAGCTATTTGTAAGTTTCGGATTTTACCAGATTTATTATAAAATTCGAGATAGAATTAGGTGTACAGAATGCAGTGTGTCTGCTCTGGTGGATTGATAGGTAGAGTGTCCGACCTGTGGAGATTGAATTAACTTGCGTTTTTTCATCGTTGCGATATTATTAATGAATAATAGGGTAAAACAAGGTGATTTCCTACATGCTATCAAAATATGCTAGCTGCAAAAACTTAAGTATGGAAAAGAAGGCTTTCGAATGGCGTTCATGTCGAAGAGATTAGTCAGTTTCCGCACATCAAATATTGAATATGACTTGATGGGCTCAATGAACTGGTAACTCATTAGCATAACCATTAAAGTTGTGGTGGTTCGGAATCCACTATAAGCTGTAAATCCAATAATACCAAGAAAGTTCTCTGAAATATGAGGACTCACCTGGTCCCAATACGGTACTATAGGCCTTATTATTATTACAGATTGCTCCTGCAAATATAATTTAAATGTGGTACAGCTCTCCAAAGAATTCCTAAACATAGAATGTTTAATTTAGGCCTAATTCTTCAGATTAAGTTCAAACCAACATTTAGAAATTTCAGGTCCACAGAAATCCAATTTTCATTACCAGACACACAACTGTGACCGAGATCCAGTAAAAAGAAACCGAGTTTGTCGCAAGATGCTTCTGCACGGTACCCTTTTATTGCGGCACTTTTTTTGGGTACGAAGTTGAAAGATAGCAAAGCACTAAATCACAGCCTGACCATCAGAAAAAATTCTATTCTGTGATTAACTAGTCCCAACTCTGAGCATTTCTCTTCTCCAAGAGGAATGAATAGCGTAAACTTCTGTTTGGAAAACAGAATCTCCTTAAAGACTCAAAGGCTAGACCGCGTTCACCTTAGAGTCACATAACGAATCATCGTGGAAAATGATCGAAATCTTATTAGTTTTAGCCCATTTCTCACGTTTAGAACAAAACACAAACAGTATTTCCTGACTGTCAGTGTATTTGCAATCGTAACGTTTATCTATCGACGTCTATCCTATTACAAATCCTATGATGGCCTAGTGACAAATTGCCAGAACACCAACTCTTATTTATATTGAGCCTGTAGGCAACCGATCTAGGTTCTTGCTTCACATGTATATGCAGCGGCCTAAAGTCCAAAACAAACCTTGAAAGAATCAATTAATATCAGTTTCCACAGAAGGTCATCGCCTATTGGTTTTAAGGAGTTTAAATCAGTGTAAAGTGTTCTAAAGTATAATTAAAGTCGGGCGAATAAAGGATATTGTGTTAAAACGTGATAGACTACAAAACTTTGGACGATTTATCGTGTTCTTAGCTGCGCGAAGGAGAAGACGTGGAGACGGCCATTTTGGAACAGACGGATTTAGCTAAGTTTTTCATTTATTTATTTATTTATTTGATGTACAAATACTGGTTACCGGTCTTCGGGCTTGATGCTGTCGTTAGGGCTGGAAGTTTGATCGCATTGAGTTATGCTACTCCATCACAATCTGGAGGAGGATAATTAGTTCGCTAATGCAAGGGCCTCTTCCAGATTAAAGGTGGAAGAATTCTAAAATTGATTATGTGAGGGGGTGACCAAATGTGACGGGGAGGTTTATTGCATGTTACTATGTGAGATTAATAATTTTATTAGATCATTTAGTGTTTTTAATTATTATGTCTCCCCCGATTCACCATCAGAAGAGATTCTGTTGCATAATTCCGAACTCAACTCAACTCAAGGTCATCCCCACCGAATTCCAAAGCACGGGTGAGAGACCGCTTCCTTGAGGGCAACTTCTTACAGATGACATAAGAGTTTTGATCCCCTGAGTTCAGAGACCAAGACGGGAGTACTACGTTTGCTCGAAGCTCGGTTCCCCAAAATTTGTTTCCCGAATAACGTTTGCCCAAAACTCATTTGCTCGAAGCCCGTTTCCTTGAATAGTACGTTTGCTCGAAGCCCGTTTCCCCGAATAGTGCGTTTGCTCGAAGCTTGTCCCCCGAATGGTGCGTTTGCCCGAATATCGTTTCCACAATTAGTTTTCCTAGAATCCTCCCTTCTTTCGAAAAGATTAAAAAAATTTATTAAAATCTTAACTATGGCAACTTGACACTGGTGACTAGCTTTTGAAGAATTCCAGTGCTGCAACTTTAAAAGCCTAAATCCTTTCCAATGACGTGATAATCACTGGCAAGGAGTTCCAAATTTAATAGAGCTACGCACTAAAAATATACCCCATTAGGAAAAACGAGCTTCGAGCAAACGTATTCATGGAAACGTGTTCGGGGAATCGTGATTCGAGCAAACGTAGTATTCCCGATAAAAACACTTTTTTGAGCATTTCCACATTCCATTCGCTAATGAATGATGAAATGCCATGTTTGGAAGCAGCTGACGAAATAGCATCAAAAGAAATATTATCAAAAGCCCACTCTATGTCCAAGAAAGACACTTAACATAGCTCCTCCATATTCAGTTGCTTATAGGTTATAGGTTATTGGGCTAAACATACATTCTGATATGGTAATCTACAATCCTTTCCATAGTCTGACCAGGATTTGAAATGACAGAAACTTCTATCAATCAATAGAACAATTTTCATCGATATTTTCATGCAAATTTCCAAACTTTTATAGTAAATTACTCGAGAACGGTAAGATGGTCCAAAATGCTTTTTTGCTTATTTTGGCAAGATCTGGAAAGTTCAAAAGTCACCTTTAAATTGGCCATAACTATCCAGGACAAACGTCTCCGATTTCACTGAGGGTGAAATAAACTTTTGGGCTTAAGAAATAACAATTCATATCCTTTTTTTGTGGAGCCTTTTGTTTGTTTTATTTTAAATATGATTATAGGTACCGCGGTTCGTCTGAAAAAAAAATTAGTCGAACGAATTGTCTATCCTTGGGATCAATTGGGCGTTGTTCCAGAAAGTCTGTGGAACATTTCCACGTTGTCCATGAAATCGTGAAAATATTACCTAAAAACTTATGGCCATTCGAACTTTTTAGCGATTTTTCTTTTGCAGCGATGCTAGTTTATAGTGAAGACAAAATCTCGGATATTAACTCAACAAAGTTGAGAATTATCTTTTTCGATTAAGGGTGGTATGGCTCGATGCGTGTTTGAACCCATGTATCCACGTAGCCCATTGAGCAACCCTTTGTTAAATTTTGTAATTATTGGTGCTCAAAGTATACTTTCAGCAAAATTTTAATAAACATGAACTCTCTCTCTCTCCAAACTCCACCTTCCCCCCTATACTAAATTCTCTCTCTTATTTAAAGTTAAAAAAAAAACATTGAATACATTTTCACAAATATCATTACGATGCATGTAAAAAATGTGTATATGGGCTGAGCTCAGCACACTCTACTGGAAAAAAGAGATGATTATGGACAAAAAACAGAATTCAAAATGATATACATTCAAATATAACTATATATGCTTGTGCATACATTAAAAAATTGTTATAATGAATGTACAATGCGAAGGAATAATATAATACATAATAAATAATAAGAGATTATGTTCTACACAGCATAAAAAATGCCATCGTCGAACGTAATGTAATATGTGTCGAGTTTGATACCGATTTTTTCTTCAATTTGTTCTTTTCAAGAAAGATTTTTTTTTTTATTGATTTATGATTTTTTCCATACCTAATAACATAATCTTATTAGAAATTTGTTAAATTAATATACGTTTTTTGTGTGCAAATTACTTATATGGAGCTTAAATTACGAAGAATGAGATCGTGATCATGATTTTTGCGGTTATTCAAATTTAACGAGAACAAATTGTGTTCTTTTGAAAGTCATTTTATTAAATTGTTTGTCAGTAAGGTGATGTGATGAACTGATATATAATTTTTTTTCGCTTACTATAACAAGTCTTATCTTGGTTTCCTGTAATGAAATAGCTCCAGTTCTCATATTTAAAATGAATTTGTTGCTATTTTTAGACTTCTTCTACCGAAAAGAATGCGATAGTTCATCTGTTCATTAGTCATAGATTCTAGTTTTTAGGTTTTATATTTCAACTTATTTCAAACATTTATTTATCCTTATCATCCCTGCAAGAAAACTTGGCCAAATTTAGGGCAAAATTTGAGTACTTATTTAGCAAAATTTTGTCCTGAATTTTATATGACTTTTTATCGCGGTTTTGGCTAACAAAATAGGGGATTGACACCAATATTTAGACCAAAGCTTGGCTATCTTCAATTCAGCCAATTTATATGGGTAAAATAGGGCAATTTACAGAGAGGACTTTGGCCAAACTTTTTTCAAATAACTTTGGCTAGACTTCTGCCAAAATATTTTTTTGTAGGATAAAAATTCAAACCTTCAAATAATTTATAAAAATGAGTGATCTCAGAGGTATGTCTATATGTTAGAGCTATTAAGACACTGGAGGGATTGAGGCCAATTTTTAGGTAGTTCCCACACTGGGCCCCTTATAGGTTCATAGGAACTAAAAAAGGATTGGTACCGTATAAGGTGTTAAAAGAATTTTTTTTTAAATAGAGAATAAGGATCTGAAATCGTCTGCCCTGGTGGCTTGATGGCAAGAGCGTCTGCCTATGAACTACAAGGGTACGAGTTGAAATCCGACCTGCGGCGATTGAATTAATTTGCGTTTCTTCAAAGTTGTCGAGAAGGTATATTACTTCGTGTGCCCTATTGTTGAATAATAGGGTAAACAAGGTGATTTCCAACTTGTATCTTCAGAGCCAAGCTATCAAAAGTATACTTGATGTAAAAACTTGGAATAGGGGGGTCAGGTGGCTTGATGGGTTAAGGCGTGGATTTTTCTACGCATGACGTCATCAACACATCGGACGACCTGGGTTCAAATCCCGG
>JXPH01014959.1:10847-22682 GCA_001014845.1 Mochlonyx cinctipes
ATGTCGAAGAGGTTAGTCAGTTTTCTTGCAGCAAAAAGTGAACACGACTTCATGGGCTCAATGAACTGGTAACTCATTAGCATAACCATTAAAGTTGTGGTGGTTCGGAATCCACTATAAGCTGTAGGTCCATTAATACCTAAAAAGTTCTCTGAAATATGAGGATTTGCCTGGTCCCACTAGGGTACTGTAGGCCTTATTATTATTCTATTTTATATTAAGCATCTGAAATTAATTTTTATGATTATCATCCAGCCATCCTTGAATCAATGAAGAGGACACTTAAAGCTTTATTTGGGCTTGTTAATGAAAATCGGCTCACAAATAAAAATTCTGTTACGCTTTTAAAGCTGAGTGACCTCATCCGCCCATTCAGTCTGATATGGATTAATTTATGAAAGTACTTCATTGAAGAAGGTTTTGAAAATAGTAAGAACCGTTAAATGCGACTTATCAAAGTTCATGAATTCACTTCAAAATTACAAATTTCTTGGAAAATTATAAGTCAAAGTTATAGTTTGACCAAAGATAATAATAATTGTCAAAAAATTAAGAAAAGACAATGGAAAATTTGGAGACCCTAGGACCTTGACCAAATGGTCATAATTTGTAATTTTGAAGTGTATGTATTTGGCGAAGTTTGATATGTCACTCGATATGTTTCAGTTTATAAATGAGATTTTAACACCTAGGGGCCCTAAGGCCCTGACCACATTTACATCATGGCCAATTTCCTAGAATTTCTAAAACTTCGAATTCTGTTTTTCATGTATTTTAGGCTGTTTTAAACACAATTTTAAATGTCCAAATTCTTTTCTTGCAATTGGATTAAGAATTTTGGCTGAATCCAGTGAATTCTATCCGGTATTTTGCTGGATGCACACCGGATTATGCAAAAATTTACAACTACCGGCGTTAACTTGTGAAATTGTCCAGAGTAATCGGTCATTGTCTTTCACCTGTTGAATTCTCCATCACAATTACCGAGAATTTTCGCCGGCATTACTGGGTATTTTCACCTTCCCTAAAATCCACCAGTTGTTTATACGGGTCTATTCCCGTTAATTGGAACCTCCGCCCATACGAATTTTTTATGGAATTTTCTCGTTAATTGGACAAAATTCCAATTAACGAGGAAAAATTAATTTCTCTGCCATCTTGATCAATGTAATTTTTTGTCTTTAATTGGGAGCCGGTCCCAATCGACTTCCAATTAACTGGAACATACCTGTACTTTGAAGCAAACTCAGCCAGGTTTTGGAGAGAAATCGTCAAGGGATTTTTTCTGAGTTTTAGTTGAATTTAACTCATAAAATGCATGTTTATTTTGAAAAAAAAAAAAAAAAAAAANTCCATACGAATTTTTTATGGAATTTTCTCGTTAATTGGACAAAATTCCAATTNCATTTTGTGTGTCCTGGGGACAGCCAGCCTAGACATTTCCAGGCTCATAGGTTCCAATGACAAAAGAAAAAAGTCAATCAAATTGGCCCTTAGTTGGGGTCCCCTCAGTGGTGCCTAAAAGTATTAGGGACAGCTAGTCAGGACATTTCCAAGCTCATAGGTTCCAATGGCAAAACGAAATTGAGCAAATTGGCCGTGATGAGGGTCCTTGGAGTGCCCAACAATGGTTAAACTTAAAAATTAAAAGGAGCACTAGAGATAGATATTCCGGACCTTTTCAAGCTCATACACGCAGAAAAAACTTGTTAGATTTAAACAAGAAAGGCTCCCAGCAGGTTGAAAATTTCACTTAGTTGGCGCTAACAGGTTAAACCTTCTTGCGGCTAAGAAGTTATTGTTAATCCCNCTTGCGGCTAAGAAGTTATTGTTAATCCCAAACAAGATCCTGCTTGCCACAAACGGTGATACTTGTTGAAACATTCTTGGGGCTAACAGGACCTGTTTGACCTTGTTTGACCTGTTAGCTTCAAACAGGATCTTGAATGCAACTCAATTTCTTGTTAGTATTCAACAAGATGACTTGTTAGTGGTAAACAAGATCTTATTAGGGATTTGTACAGAAATTCTTTACCAGAACTTGGGAGCCTTTCTTGTTTAAATCTAACAAGTGTTTTCTGCGTGCAAATGGTACGTTTGCACAAATGCTAGTTTTTTCGAAGCTCGTGTCCCCGAATGGTATACTTTTAGTGCGTAGCCCTATTANAACAAGTTTTTTCTGCGTGCAGGTTCCAATGGCAAAATAAAAAAAATTGGTGTAAAGTTGGTCACTTTGAGGGTGTCAAGGGCATAAAGGAGCACCAGAGATACACATTCTGGGCATTTCCCAGCTCATAGATTCAATGGCTAAACAAAAAAATCGTTCAAATAGTCCATTTAAGGGTCCCAAAGCAGCATTGAAGCACAAAGGAGCATCTGACACATTCTGGAAACTTCCAGGCTCACAGTTTCTATTAGCAACATAGAAAATTTGAATGTTGTTACATAATTATATATTATGAAGCAGTTATGTACAATACATGTATTGAAGCGAAATAGTTGATTATTTTAATAATAAGATAAATAAAGAAATTGTACAAAACTGCCCGAAAAAGTTTAATGCAACCTATACCACTAAATTCTAAACATTTTTTGTATCAACTATAGCGTGTAGTTTGTTGCCTACCGCTGTGTCCCCCTCAATTTTTACGATTGAGAAAAAAACGAAAAAAATCAAGAGTGGATCAAATTTAATGAAGAAACAAAAGACAAGGTTAAGTTATTTAATGCCTAAAGAGAGTATCTATTAACCCCTATAAATACAAGTGTCTATTCAGCAAAAATTAATTTGCGTGAAATTCGAGACCAAGTGTCAACCCTTTATTATTACTTAGAAATTAAATGGAGCGAAGAAGAAAGGAGCAGAAGATGAGAAGATGATGGGGGAGTATTGTTATTGTTGTGCTTTAAATCAGGTGTAGCTACCACAAAGGGTTTGTTTGGTTTCTCTGATGGCTCTTTCCATTCTAATATTTTCTTCTTGTAATAATTTTGCTCATAAATCTAATTTTGCATAAAGTGCTTCCTTGTTTGTCATGTCTAATTTTTTTATATATTCTATTCTGTATATTTCACACAAGAAAGACTATTCGTTTTCGTTACAGATAGATAAGTATATTATAGCATGGCCGACGTAATGTTATAGCTTTTCACAAAAAAATAAAATAAAATAAGAATAATAAACAAAAAGTCTGACACACGATACCTACTCTATAATCTGTTTAAAAATAATACTTCGCGAGTAATATTATTATTAATGTGTATATTAGACGTAAAAAATACTCAGATTATTTCTAAGGAAATTCTATACGTATCTGTGCTCATTTGAATGAAAAACATTGAAAACGTTGTTCACAAGTCTAGTGTGGCTAAATTACACGAAATCGTATTTGTTAACTTTTATGGGTGGATTAACGTCTATTGCTGTTGGGAGGGATGAGGTTATCATCACAGGTACTGAGGCATCAATTCAGATCTATTGCGCCTAGCTTGCAACTGATCGGACAGGATAGTTGATAGGATCAGGATATTGGAAATTGAGAGTGGAATACAGATTTTTGCACAGTATTACAGTACTACAGTTTATAGTGGGTTCCGTACCTTCAAACGGTTTATCTAACGCGTTACCATCGCAATATTACAAAAGTGTGATCTGCAAACAATATTAATAACTTTTGAATGGCTAGTAGTTTTATAGCCAAGGCATGTTCTGGAGTATTTATAGTAATAAATACAGAGTAAAAAACGTAGGAAACCACAAAGTGGATTATGTAGCTTTTCATCATATTTATTCTATACCTTGTGATAGAAACTAGGATTAGGACTTAGACTTCGACAAAGATGATATGTGCAAATTTTGAAGAGGATCGGAAAAGTATTTACAGAGTTATCCAAGAAAGTCTTATAATTGGCAGCACCAGGAATGGATGATATTATCCCAAATTAAGCATAGGAACTGTTCTTGGATACTCACCAAAAGCTTATATTCCAAATTTCAGCTCATTTCGATCACGGGAACCCAAGAATTCCTGCATTGCTTTATCCAACTTTTCAATGCTGCACATTAGAGGAGCATGATCAGCAAAAATGTTGGGTAGGGTGGTCTTATTTAGGTCACTTTTTAATATACCCTTCCAGAGATTAAGCGCGTCAAAGTTTGAAAAAAATTCATTCACCCAAACTTTGATCCGTCGTATTTTTGCTGGAAGCGTAAGCCCTAACTGTTTTTATCACAAGATTGTGTTCCAAAATTGAGCACAGTATCGCCATTAGAACTCGAGAAGTCTGGAAAATTCTTGTTCATTTTTTATGTTTCCTGACCCCGTGGTGTGATTTGGCTCATTACGAACTCATCATTAAGCCTCCACACAAAATTTCAGCCAAATCGGTTAAGAATTACGCGAGACAAGCAGACTGACACACAGAGACATTTTTGTTTCAATTTTTTCATGTTTCAGAGCCTTTTGAGTAACTTTACCCGAGGAACCAATTTGTTTCAGGGGAGGACAGGGGGTTTCCACAGGTTCTGGGTTCCCCATCCTGAAAAACTTTAACCCTGGGATATCGGAATCTGCAGGCTCATGCGCACCAGAAACTTCCAGAATTCTTGTGATGGGAATGGGGTCATATTCGGTTTTTGGTAAGTATCCAAGAACAGTTCCTAAAAAAGAATGAGGCTCGAACATCGGGATCTGACAGCTCGTAAAAAAATTCTAAAGTTCTAGTGACCGGAATGTGCTCATATTTGGAATATAAGCTTTTGCTACGTATCCAAGAAAAGTTCCTAGAAAAGTTTGAGCCGGGACATCACGATAAGAGGACTTAAGGTACCAGCAACTTCCAGAATTATTGGGTTCTAGTGATCGGAATGAACTCAAATTTAGTATATAAGCTTTCGATAATTGCCCAAAAAAGTTCCTTTACTAATTTAAGGATAATATAATCCGTTCGTGGTGCTTCCAATCACCAGACTTTTTTGGATAACTCTTATAATACTTTTACGATCGAGTTTTTATGATAAAATATAAAATAAATAAAGAAGGAAAAGATATATAATACACTTTGTGGTTTCCTACGTTTTTAATTTTAAATCATCTTCCTGAGATTTTCCCGAAAATTAAACCATAATTATCTTTTAGAATTGAGAAAATAGTAATCACTGAAAATTTATTACTGACTTATCGCGAGAATTAACTCTTCCTTCCGCTACAATTGGAATTTCTGAGATTTTTTTTTGGGTTTTCGAGAAATTTCAATCTGAATTGTAGGGAACAATAAATAAACTTTCGACAATTATTATGATCCGAGCCTCTGAGGGGTCAGGGACTGATTAAAATTGGTCACATTGCATTAAAAATGAACTGTATTATTAAAATTTGTATACGACCTTCTGCTGGGCCCCAGGGACCGGCGATGAAAATTCGTCACTTTGGACCAAAAAACTAACTTTTGCAAGGTTATACTTGTTAGCCTTGGTTGTGAGCTATTCTTTTTTGAAACAAAGAAGATTTATTCAGTAATTTCGAAAATATGTTTCTTTGAAATAAATATTTTGGTTCTTTTGAGAACGACATTTAGGAGAAGCTAGGCCTATATTGGAGTTCAAATGGATATAAAATACATAAAGAATAGATGACACTTCTATAAAATATATTAAAAATTCCAAAATTATCGCGTGATCTTTAGCGATCTATTTGCTATTGTGGTAATAAAAATAAAAATCGCTCAACTAAACATAAAAATAAAACGGAACATAATATATAAATAAATTAAAAATTGATACCACAGATAGATTAATGTTGACGTTAAGTAAAAAGATCGTTTCCTATTCAATCAAGCTCATCCATTAATATCATTCTAGATCAGTTTTAACAGAGATCAAATCTCAATTTTATAATTTGATATCCATTACTTAAAAAAAAGTTGTTGTCGATTTTTATGCGTAGCCGTGGAGCGATTAATGTTTTCTCATGTCTTTTTATATTATTTTTATTTATATGGATGGAAAGTAAAATTCTTATTGAAGCATGTTTTTATACTGCATTCAATTCATTTAAATATAAAAGGAATAAAAATATTCCACATTCGGTCGTCGTGCAGACAGAACAGATTACTCATTTGTTTTCATATTTTCAATTTATTTTCATGAGATTTTTTACATATTTAGACATCATTCATAAACAAATTGACTCTCTCGACTCAAACAAACTTAAAATGAAAACAGCGACAGAAAAAAAGGAAAGAAAAATATGGAATTCATTTATCTTTTGGATTCATCGCGACTTTTTTCTGCTCCAAATTGTCATTCAAAAACTAGGAAATGGGGCAGCTGTTTAGGATTTAAATATACTCAATTTTAACACTTTATATTAGCAAATTTGCGAAAAAATAAACATATTGTAATGTTACGTTTGCAACATATGCATTAGGTAAATATCCCAACAAAATTTGTTTCTAGGTCCTGGGAATTTCGGAGTACCTAAGAGTACATGGTATATGAAGCTGAAGAATTTTTTCCAGAGCTTCTTGTCCGTTTCTTTAGAAAGGGTGTTTAATTTTATAAACAATTTTATAGACGGAGAGTGCAATCGAAAAAGGCTCAGAATTTAAGGGTGTGAATTGTTAGAGGTCATTGAGAAAAACATTTTATTATACAACTTCAAAATTCGTAGACCTGGAGATCGATTTCAAGATTTTATTCTTTTACATTCCGGATCCATTATAGATTTCCGTCTGTGGTAGGTCAAATTAAGTTCACATTAACAAATTTTAACTCACTATTATAAGCCAGTACCACCTCGGGCATGTCTGAGGTAGGATCATTCGATATCCAAGGTTAAAAGTTAATATAATTTGATCAACCTACAAGGTATCATCACGGCTCAAAGATTTAATCCCTTGAAATCGACGTAGTATAATAAATTGTTGTCATCACAGACTTCTTTCGATTCAAACCCCTAAATTCCAATGACCTCTCCTACAATAGTGTGGATCAATTTTGTAAAGCGGATTTTCAAACACCAAAATGTTGTGATTTGATCGCAATAGAACCCCTGATTTTTTTAAGATGTCTAAAATGACGTTTCAAAGTTTACCACCCAAGAAAATGAGCCGTTTCTCCCAACGAACTACTCTCTCTCACATTTTCATGTACAGTATGCGGATAGTTTGCTGGCAGTGCCAATTATCTTGCAACCGGTGCGGAGGTACCAAAACACCACTTTTTGGTGGGGGCCACCTTTTCCATTCGGCCTTTTTAAATCTGTTTTGCGGATGTATCCAAAAATGGTTTAGTTTTTGAGCTCTATTTTTTAACCAAAAAAACATACAACTGAAAAAAAAAAAGTCTTTGTACGGGGACCGGAAAACTTTGAATATCTGGCCGCGCTAGGTCATTTCAAAAATCCCAAAAAAGTTAGGAACCATAAATGCAATTTTTCGGAGATGGCTCTTTTAAAAATTAGCAGTTTTTCGATCACCTGCTCTATCTATTCCATCTCCGGGTCTGGGGCAATCCCGACACCACCAATTATACACAACGCGGCTTGGCTAGGAAATCACTATCTTATTAAGTCAAAAGTGACAGTTTTACTTCACAGTATGATAGATATGAGTGAAAACCCGACACCTGTTTTAGAACAAAAACGTAGGAAACCACAAAGTGGATTATGTAGCTTTTTTCATATCTATATTGTATATTTTGTGATAGGAACTGGATTTAGACATCAACAAAGATGATATGAGCAAATTTTGAACAGGATCGGAAACGTATTTTCACCGATTTTCACAGTTATCCAAGAAGGTCTGGTAGTTGGAAGCACCAGGAATTGATAATCATATCCCAAATTTAGCATAGGAACTGCTCTACGGCACATGCCATAAGCTTATATTCCGAATTTGAGCTCATTCCGATAACTAGAAGTCAAGAATTCTGGAAATTCCTGGTATATAGGAGCCCACAGATCCTGATGCCCAAGGGTCAAACTTTTTTAGGAACTGTTCTTGGACACTTACCAAAGGCTTATATTTTGAATTTGGGCTCATTCCGATCACTAAAACTCAAGAATGCTGGTAGTCCCTGGTATAAAGGAGCCCACAGATCCCGATGCCCTAGGGTCAAACTTTTATAGGAACTGTTTTTGGGTACTTACCACAAGATTATGTTCCGAATTTCGATCATTAGAACTCAAAAATTCTGGAAAATTCTTGTGAGTTTTTATGGGGACCCTCAGACCCGTGGCCCGATTTGGCTCATTAACGAACTCGTCTTATTTTTGTTGAGAAAAGCCTTCAAACAAAATTTCAGCCAAATCGGTTGAGAACTACGCGAGTTATCGAGGACACAGACAGACAGACACACTCACAGACATTTTTTTGATTTCAAATAATTTTTTTATAATTTTTTTTTACACGTTTCAGAACATTTGGAGCCTCTTGTTTTATTTTTTTTTACTGAATACATAACCTTTTCATCTATTGAATGATAGTGATGAAAAGCTGAAAATTGGTCAAATTTTGAAAGCCGTGAAAAATGACCGGTTGCATAAATCACACACAAAATCAGTGGTTTATTCAAAATTTGTCCAACTTTTTGTTCAGATGTAAGGCTTAAATGACGTCGTTTGTAGTTTTTAGTCATAGGTACTTGCTATATTCTTAAGTAAAACTTTAACTTTTTGCCAGCCAAGCTACCAAGAGCGGCACCGGGGTCTGGTCTGAGGGTACCCAGAAACATTTCATATCCTGAATTCGGGATGATATCATTAGTTGTGTGAGGTTTCAGGAAGTTTTTAAAGTAGTACTGTAGGTAAAATCCGTCGAACCCTTTTTGGGTTCTTTATTTAGGGTTCGAGTGAATTTTTGTTTAGAGTTTGATGAACCCTTAAAAATATCTAATGAACTCTTTTTGGCTAACTTGAACTTTTATGTATGGTTGAACGAACTCAAATCCAGGGTTTCACGGCCGAACTTTATTTTATGCTATCTCACAAAAAGAAAGATATAAGAAGGCAAAATCAAAGACCTTTCCCATGAAGGAAAGAAGGTTGGCTTGAAGATCAACGTCGAAAAGACAAAGTACCTCGCTATAAACAGAAATAGCACCGGCGATTTTGAGATTGACGGTAAAATGGTCGAATGCGTCGAGAACTTTACTTACCTCGACAGTAAGATAACAACTAATGGTGGTACGAAGATGTTCAAAGCCGCATCAACACTGTGAGAGGAAATTTTTATGCGCTAAACAACATCTGGCACTCAAACCTCATATCAAAGAAAACCAAGCTTCAATTATTCCGAAGCCTTGTATTATCCACACTGCTGTACGCGTCCAAAACTTGGAAAGTGACTGATTCAGTCAGCAATAAAATTCAGACATTTGTCAATCGATGTCTGCGGCAAATCCTTCGGATAAGATGGCCTCAAACGATTACTAACATAGAATTATGGCAGCAATGTGGTATGACTAGTAAGAAGATAGAAATCAGGCGACGCAAACTTGGATGGATCGACCACGTGCTACGACGAGGTCCAACAGAACCCGGATCTATAGCAAAAGAAGTTTTAGAGTACTGCCTTTGGGAAGGAACTCGTTCCGGAGGCAGACCACGCCAAACTTGGCCCCGTTTCGTTAAGTCAGAGTTGGGTGTACAAAATGATAAATGGGGTAACATAGCAACCGCTAGGAATAGAACGAGATGGAAAAATACTATTGACCGGCTGTGCTCACAAGGGGCCATATGCCTTAATTATTGTATTGGAAAACTGTTTTTTGTACTATTCAAATAAAATTACCGACATTATAATCAAGTAAAGTGTCAATCACCCAACAAACTGTATACAAATCGATTGTCACTTTTTTATCTACTTCACTACTCTGTACTGTACTGTATAATAATATAATTAAAATTCCATTAAAAATATATTTAACGACATTCCCAAATCAGTGTTGCGGAAATCTTACAAGAAAAGAAGAAGAAGAAGGAGATATTCATTTACATATTTCTTATGGCAATTCATGTAAATCAGGTGCTTATGCGATGTGACATGTGGTCTGATGCTCCAAAGACGAGAATCTACCACCAAAACCGAAAAAACATAAAAAATATGTAAAGAATTATCATTTTACTTCTGGTCTGGATGTTCTTTGGCATTTTGAATAAATTTAAAATCTGATACCGTGTTGAATATGCATAAGGAACAGAAAAAAATTGAAAGAAAACTTTGCCATTTTCATTTTGCTCCCCTCGTTCTGGCATCCCAAGGCAAAAGTTCACCAGAAGCAGGACTTTTGGCTCCATGATACCATTTTATATTGTTATTAATATCGTGAGCAGTCTTTTATACCTATACATTATTCATTGTTAGATCATAGATTTATTATTCAAAAACAAGTACCAAAACCAAATACCTTCCATTGTTATTTTATTATATTTAAATTATTTATTGGCTCATATTTATTTTATTGCGGAATCTCATTTCACAATCACGTTTTGCGTTTTGAGTCTTTTTTAAAGTAAACTGAAGTAAGCATTTTATCGAATTAAAATCATGTCATTAGCGTATTAATAAAAATTAAATTGAGAAATAGATTAAATTTTCGATGGTTCGCTCACAGGAAGAAAAACTTGATTTTACGTCTAATCTTATAACCTTATTGCTATCGAGTTTTTTTTAAGAAGATTTTTACTGGACCACCCGACCCGAACAAGTTTAGCAACAAATCAAATTCAGATTTTGCTTATGTTGAAGCATGTGTTAATCAAAATATTAAGCTTTTATTATGTTGACACGTTATTTGGCTACTTAAAATACTTTTGAACTAAAACTAGTTTATTTATTACGCGATTTTTCAACATAAGTCTAAGTCCATCATCAGATAGAAGCCAAATCATCTGATCGAAGCCTGCGAACTTCTTAGAAATGGTGCTGAATTTCTCAGCTGAACGCTAAATAAAATAACATGACAGTCAGGTCAAATTACTTGAATTTTCTGGGATACATCCATTTTTCCCGCACATTTGTTCTCTAAGACAATTGTTTTCTCGATCAATTTTTATCTATTGGACAATTTTTATTTAGTTTAAATTTTTCAAATTTATTCGATTTTATTCAAATCTCATAAATAAATATTAAATTGCCTACAACTTAGGCCACATCGTTCTCCCGGTCAATTTTTCCTCCGGGAACAATTATTCTATATCATAATTTTATCATATTTTATATTATTTTCTGGGGCCTAAGAAAAATTGCCCACGGGAAAAATCGTTCCAGAGAACAATTGTCCCAGAAGACATTTGTGCTTGAGAACAATTGTCGTAGAGAACAATTGTTCCAGAAAACAATTGCTCCAGAGAACAATTGTCTCAGAGAGTAATTTTGCGGGAATAATAGTCTGGGGAACAAGTGCGGGGAAAATTGACCGCCAACCGAATTTTCATCAGCTGATTCTTGAAAACATTGAACCCAAATGGACAAAAAATACAGAGATTTTAAATTTGATTAATTTGACAAATTTTTAGAAAAATTAAGTGTTTCGTATTTATAACTCTGTAAAAATAAATGTTTAAAACTGAACAAATCACGGCGCGCCGAAACGAGCCGGCGTAATAAGCTCCTGCAACCGAAAACGTCAAATGCCGAATTTGCCAAAATGTTCCGCAAACTACAGGCTTGGCTTTGTATATTTTGTATTTGTATTTTATTAATGTATAAATAAGCCAAGGCTTTTCAATGTATATACATATTGCAATAATAAAAAAGTAACAATTTAAAATTTTACTATGGTTATCAAGTTAAAATAAAATAAACGTAGTTGACTAGTGGTTGCTGAAGTGC
>JXPH01014981.1:0-13626 GCA_001014845.1 Mochlonyx cinctipes
GGACCATAGGCCTTAAGTAAAGTAAGTAAGTCATAACCAAAGTTTCAAAAGGTTTTATTTATAAATGTAGGATTTAGAGCGATTTTATTGATAAAATTACGAAAATTTGTATGGGAGCCCACNTCCTGCAGCAATATTAAAAAACTCGCTCTACCAGATTTTCAGCCGAATTGGAGTTCGCATTTTTATCATGCGTCAAAAAATTGAGAACAAACTAACAATCAACGGATTTGTATGGAAGCCCACAGAAGCATTTGTCTGATTGGGCTCAAAATCAATAGGTCTCATTCCCCCTTTTAAAAACTCCTACTGCCAAACTTTTTCCATTTCGGGGTTTGCGTTTTTGATTCGGGCGATGTCGGTTTTTGTACCCATTTCTATACTTGAACTTCTTAGAAGTTAAGGTAAAAAACTCGAAAGTTGAAGCCGAAGTTTTGTTGGGATGAAGAATGTTTCTTTGTGACAACGAAAAGTTTTTTTGCCCCAAAGAAACTTTTTTTGAAAATTGATCGAAAGATTTTTTATTGTAAATTTAGATCGCACAATCAAAATAAAATTCACTGCTTTGATCTATTTTTGCGTGTTCTTTTATCTAAAATGAGGGGATAGAAGATCTAAAATAATGAGATCGTAGGGTTGATGTATTTAATAATGATATTTTATCTAGTAAAAATAGATACAACATTCATTATTTTTGTAAAATTTATTCATTTTTAAGAATAGATCTAATTGAAAAATTAGGCATGTTTTTACGTATTTTAAACACTTTATCTATTATTTATAACGCTTGTTTTTCTGTGATAGCCTGGCTCTGATGTGAAATGTCGGAAATTGCTCAACCAATAGTAAATTCGACATAATTGAAAAACACAAAGTAAATTCATCGTCACATGTTGGACTTCAACCTGTACCCTCTGAATTGGTATGCAAAAGCTCTACAGTTCGAGCCACTAGCATGTCCTTCCCTTCTATTCTGTCTTCAGTAGATGAGTTAATGGAGGCCAGAGTTTCCACCTTACTGCGATATTTGTTGTTGTCTCTCGACGATCCCTCTTTCGAAATCAATTCAATTGTAGGCGTTGAACGTAAAATGATTGTAGCTTGTAGATACGATTTGGCACCTACGATGATTGTTGACGTATTTGGGGGTAAATTAGGGTTTCGGAAGCAATTTAGTGGGCAGACCGTAAGGCCATGGAATGTCCTCTCTACTTCAATTAAATAGCCAGAATGAGGACATAGTGCACCTAATGGATGCGACAAAATCACTAGAGTAATTACCCTCCTTACATGACGCTGAAAAATCTAAATTTATAGCCATCTTTAGATTTTCTCCGAATTATCAGTCCTAGTTAGGACCTGCACTGCACACAGATAATTCTAAAAACTAAAAGTTCATTTCACCGTCTTCCAAAAAAAAATCTACCCATTATTAATTATAGTTCCATCGTCAAACAATTAATTTTAGTTGAATTTGCAAACTTTACCACAAAGTTCAGAACACTGCACTGACAACTTTTACAAAACGATATACTTTAGTTCGCATAGCTAAACTAATTGTTTTAGTTCTTTCAACTATTTATTTTAGTTCTTTCCCCAAAAAAACAAGTTTGTGTTAAAGAACTATACTCTCATAGTTTAAGGAACTAGCAAATATGTCGTTTATGAAATTTTCTGTGCATACTTCAATGACCAAGAGGTCCATTTTGAACAAAGGTTTATAGTGTGCCGTAAATAAATTTTTGATATTTCTCGGAGAAACCAAGAAAACCCACTTTCTCGGGTTTTGTGTGCTCTAATATTGAGACGTGAAAAAATAGAAAAACTGGGTTTTTGATCGAAAAATATCAAAATTAAAGTTCGAAAAAAAATCCAGACGGAAGTAGTACATTAGAAACAGATTTAAGGACAAAATAACTCTATTTAGGGATAATAAAAATAAGCAATGAAACATAAACTAAATATTTATTTATTTTCCCAGAATACCGCAACCAAATGAACTCTGCATCCGGCTTCCTAGACGGCTCTGGCCTGTACGGCTCAACCGAAAAAGAAATCTTGGCATTACGCACCTTCCAAAACGGAAAAGTTGACCTCAAAGCCTGTTTACGTTGCAATGAACTAGGTGCAATCGGAGCCCTGCACACTGTTTTACTGAAGGAACACAACAGAATTGCCGATGAACTAACTAAATTGAACCCTACTTGGAGTGATGCCACAATCTTTTATGAAACTAGAAGAGCTGTCATCGCTGAAATTCAACACATCACCTACAACGAGTTCTTACCGATTGTTCTCGGAACTCAAATCGTTGCTAAAGCTGATTTAAGGTATACATTTACTATTTTCTATCTTTGGATAGCGAGAAATATAACAGTTTTTCTTTGTATTCAGACTGGAAACAAACAAGCACAATAACCGCTACTCGAGCACAAACCGCGCAGGAGTCTTTAATGAAGTCGCCGTCGGAGCTTTCCCAGCCTTCTTAAGTATGTTACCAGCCGATATGTTTAACGAATCAGCTTCAGCTGAAATTCTAATCAGTATGCCAGCACTCCAACAAACCTTCATTCCTGATCACGCAGCTTTCAACGATGATTGGTCTCCACTAGCTATAGCCATCCAAAGAGGAAGGGATCATGGTATTCCTGCGTATCATAAAGCGTTGAACTTGTGCGAAGCTAGATTTGGAATTCCAGCTGAATCTAAATTGACTTTCGATGACATGGAATATTTTGGACTATCTACAGACAGAAGAAAGGCGCTTGAAATCGTTTATATGTAAGATTTTAACTCCTCCACTCCTGAGCATATTATTAATAAATGATATTTTTACAGGGACGCCGCAGATATCGATTTGTTGATTGGAGGATTGTCAGAAACCCCAACTCTTGGAACAGTATTTGGTCCAACCATGACCTGTTTGCTTGCAATTCAGTTCGCGAATTTGAGAAATAGTGATCGGTTCTGGTACGAAAACGATCTTCCTCCATCATCCCTAAAACTTGATCAACTTCAAGCTGTTCGTCGTGTTTCTTTGTCAGGTCTTTTATGCGAAGCAAAAGGTGTTTCAAAAGCACAACCAAAGGCTTTTATCCGTGAAGACCCGTATTTGAATGCTCGTCTTAGTTGCGAACAAATTTCAGGACTAGATTTAACGACCTGGAAATCAGAAGAGTACGAAGAAGTCGATGAAATTTTGGATGAAGAGAGGGAAATTGTTCCTGAAATTGAAGAATTGAGTCCTGAACTCGTGCAGCAGGCTATTATGAAAGCTAAAATTGAACTCATGGCTCGAAAGAGGATGGAATATGAATCGTGGAGAAATCGTAAGTATTTCCTGAGTTTTATAAAACCAGGATATAATGATATTTTTCTTTTATAGAGGGAGGAATCAGCGCCAAATCACCTGATGGAACAGCAGCTTCATTCAGTAAAGCTAACAGAAACGCTCTTTTGATCGCAAACTCTTCACTTTTCTACGAATTGGCTTCTAATGAAATTTTGAATACTCTACACACGTATGTCCATTCATATTTCTCTGAATAAGCACCAATAAAAAAAATCTATTTCCAGATTAAGACGCCGTAAGCGTCAAGCTTTTGACACATCATTCGGAAACGACGATTTTGCAAACACGCTTCAAAGCATTGACGTAAACTCTTTCCTTAGCGGATCAATTTCTCCCATCTCTTTGGAACCACAATGCGAGAATTTTGACGCTCCATGTGACACAACAACCGTATTCCGGACATTGACAGGACACTGTAACAATTTAAGAAACCCTGAACTCGGAAAATCCCTAACGACATTTGCTCGTCTACTTCCTCCAGTATACGATGATGGCATTTCAGCACCTCGCATCACTTCAGTCACCGGAAGTCCCCTTCCAAATCCTAGAGTCATTTCATCCCTCATCCATCCTGATATTTCAAATCTCCACACTAGATACTCTTTGATGGTCATGCAGTACGCTCAGTTCTTAGATCACGATTTAACAATGACTCCTATTCACAAAGGCTTCCACGAATCAATCCCAAGTTGCAGACCATGCGATGCTTCTAGAACCGTTCATCCCGAATGTAATCCATTCCCAATTCCAGCCAGAGATCATTACTATCCCGAGCTGAATGTGACAAGTGGGGAAAGGCTGTGCTTCCCCTTTATGCGTTCACTTCCCGGACAACAAACTTTGGGTCCTCGCGAACAAATCAATCAAAACACTGCCTTCTTGGATGGTTCCCAAATTTACGGAGAGAACAGTTGTATCAGTAAAATGTTGAGAGGATTTTCAGGCCGATTGAACTCTACAATCCACCCAATTAGAGGAAAAGAATTGCTTCCACAATCCCCCGTTCATCCCGAATGTAAAGCTGCAAGTGGATACTGCTTCATCGCTGGAGATGGTCGTGCTTCTGAACAACCGGCCCTAACTGTAATCCACACCGTGTTTATGAGGGAACATAATCGTATCGTTGAAGGACTTCGTGGCGTGAATCCACATTGGAATGGAGACCAGCTTTTTGAACATGCTCGTCGTATCGTCATTGCTCAGAATCAACACATCACCTACAACGAATTCCTGCCCCGTATTTTAAGTTGGAACGCCGTCAATCTTTATGGATTGAAATTGTTGCCTCAAGGATATTACAAAGACTACAACCCAACATGTAACCCAGCTGTTGTAACCGAATTTGCTGCGGCCGCCTTCAGAATCGGACATTCACTACTCCGCCCCCACATTCCTCGTTTAAGCGTGCAGCACCAACCAATCGACCCTCCAATCTTGTTACGCGACGGATTCTTTAAGACAGACATGTTGCTCCAACCAGGAATGATTGACGAAATCTCTCGTGGATTAGTCGCCACCCCAATGGAAACCTTGGATCAATTTATCACAGGAGAAGTGACAAACCATCTCTTCGAAGACAGGAGAATTCCATTCTCTGGAATTGATTTGGTTGCTTTGAATATTCAAAGGGCTCGTGATCACGGTATCCCATCNCGGCATTGATTTGGTTGCTTTGAACATTCAAAGGGCTCGTGATCACGGTATCCCATCGTACAACAACTATCGCGCATTATGTAATTTGAAACGTGCACAAAACTGGGACGATTTGAGCCGTGAAATGCCTCCGGAGGTCATTTCTAGATTGAAGAGAATTTACGCTAGCGTAGATGATATTGATCTGTTCCCAGGAGGTATGTCCGAAAGACCGCTTCAAGGAGGTTTGGTTGGACCAACTTTCGCATGTATTATTGCTATTCAATTTAGGCAGTTGAGGAAATGCGATCGTCATTGGTAAGTTACCCTCTAAATCTACTCTAAAGTATCTTTTAATTATTCTGCGGTTATTTTAGGTATGAAAACGATGATTCCAGCCTTAAATTCACGGAAGCACAATTAGCTGAAATAAGAAAGACGACTTTGGCTAGGATTATTTGCGAAAACTTGGATATAGCTGGAGACATGCAACGCGCTGCTTTCGATTTACCAAGCAACTTTTTGTAAGTCCTTCTAATTGCTTTTATGATAATAAACTAATGATGCTTTATTATACTTTAAAGGAACCCTCGTGTCCCTTGCCACTCAATGCAACAAATCGACTTGAGTTCGTGGAGAGAAAATGTCGTTCAAGGATGTCAAATTGGAGGAAAACAAGTGAATGTTGGAGATTCAGCTTTCCCATCCCCATGCACGAGCTGCATTTGTACAAGTGAAGGGGTAAATTTTCCTATCACCTAAATTATTTTCTTAAACTAATTCTTGTTTTTGTGACAGGCTCAATGTGCCTCATTGAGAATAACAGATTGCGTACAATTAGCCCGAGAATGGCCTCGCGATGTCATTTTAAGAGACGATGTTTGTAGCGCACAATGCGGTGCAGTTCTTCAAAACACAAACGCACCACTCAGAGCTCCTGTCGATCTAAGGCCCCCACCCCCACAAAGAATCGCTAGATCACGAATTGTAACGAATCAATCTCCCTTCAATTTCCAAGGCTTCAAATTTCCAGATTTAACGCAGTTCATCGGTTAAACATTATACACTTAACGTAAACTATCTGTCTTTTGTACATATTAAGCGGCCATATTAAATTCGTTCTTACTGCCTTCTCAACGAAACAAAAAAGAAAAAAATAATCAAATAAATAATTTATGTAAATATTAGTTGTAATGAATAACAAATCTGATAGTCTTAATTTTATCCTTTTTTCCACACACAATTTCTTTTATCAGATCTCTTATTTCATTGAAATCTCTACACCAACTTCTTTTTTTAGGTTAGTTTTAAGCCAGTAAATTTTATTGAAATAAAATATGAAATTTAAACACAATTATTTAGGGTAGAATATTATATTGTATGTTAGATTAAGGCGGGGTGGAAGGCTGAAAAGTGTCAAATTTTTCTGTTAGGTTCAAGTTTTTTAAAAACACTTTAAAGGAAAAATTGTAGCACTTATGGAGGTTTTTGAAAATTCAGTCTTCCACTCTCACCTTAAAATACTTTTGAAGCTCTTTACTATTTTAGAAAGGGTAAATCATATCATGTGTAGAAGTGCTTTCACTGAAGAAAATATTGAGAAAATATATAAAATTATTTAATAAAATGTTGATGTTAATAGTGTAAAATTATATTTTAAAATTATAATAAAACATATTTATAAACATACATTTGAACTGTAGTTGTATTTATTACACACATAAATCTTCTGAATGTTTAGCTTTTCTTTTTCATGTTTTTAAGTTGGTACAGATTATTCTAAGCAATGGCAATGGCGTGCGGATGTGGAAAAGTGGTCAGAATTGCCAAAAAGCGATTCCAATGTGACACTTACTTTCTTACCCAACTTTGATTACACGGAATTGCGCCAAGTTTGGCCTTTTTTACCTACTTACTTATAGGCCTATGGAATGGTAACCAGGCGGGACCGCGGGACACAGTCGATCAATAGTCCTTTTTCATCTCATTCGGTCCCTAGCGGTTGCTATTACGTCAACCCCTTCATCGTTTCGTACACCCAACTCTGACTTGACGGAACGGTACCAAGTTTGGCATGGTCTGCCTCTAGATCAGGTTCCTTCCCGAGGACAGTACTTCAAAGCTTCTTTTGCTACTCCGTTGGGCTCTTTCGTAGCACGTGGCCAATCTATCCAAGTTTGCGTCGCCTGATTTCTATCTCCATACTAGTCATACCACATTGCTGCCATAATTTAGTGTTAGTAATCCGAATTTTATTTGTGACTGACTCACAATCCCTTTCCAAGTCTCAGACGCGTGCAGAACAGTGGATACTACAAAACTTCGAAATAGTCGAAGCATGGTATTTTTTGATATAAGGCCTGAGCGCCAGATGTTTTTTGGCACATAAAATCTTCCTATCGCACTGTCGCTTTGCACGTCATCGCCGGTACCACCATTAGTTGTTATCTTGCTGCCGAAGTAAGTAAATTTCTCGATCGACGCATTTGACGATTTTAGCGAGATACTTCATCTTTTCGACGTTGATCTTCAAACCAACCTTCCTTCCTTCATGGTAAACATCTTTGATTTTGCCTTTATTTTTGTATTATCTTATCGTTCCTTTTGTGATATCAAATGCTTTACGCAGCACATCATCAAATACATCCATGAACAACGAAAGAGATAGCATTCTCGTCGAACACCATTCTTTACGGGAATAGGGTTGGTGGGCTTATGCTGATGTACTACGTGGCCAACTTTTCCAAATTGCGGCCTGTTTTAGCAGATCAAAGGCTTTGGTGAAGTCGACGAAAACGACGTACAGCGGTCGGTTCCACTCGATAAACTCTTAAATGATGATTCCAAACGTATTTATTTGGTCGACACATGCGTTTTGCTTTCGAAAGTCTGCCTGTTCTCTTCGTAATGTTGCATCAAGCGCTGCGTTGATTATTTTCAAAATAATTGTCCACAGGATTTTACTGGGAATGGACTGCTGCATGATCCCTCGCCAATTGTTACAGTCACTTACATCACCTTTCTTTGGGATCTTCATTATCAAGCCCTGTTTCCAGTCACTCGGGAACGTGTTAGTGTTACAGACTTTACATTCAAATAAATGGATGATGTCTGTTGACCATATTATCTTTTTTTTTAAATGAAAAATATTTTAACATATATATATTGGACTAAATAAACACCAAAATAGGGCTTTCTCTTCGAAAACTCTAAAAAGGAGTATAGTACACCATTAGTTAGGTTTAGGTCAGAAAAAACTCTAAATAAAATTTTTTAAATAATGTGTATGGTCAGGGCGATGTGTTTGACTAAATTTTAATAAACACAATTTAAGGTTTTGATGATATACCATCGAATTCATAGGAACCGGAATTTGCTACTTATTTAGGGATGTCCTGATGCACTGATTGTTCATTATTTATGCATATTTTTCCAACCTTTTTCTTCTATCCACTTTTGAACAATAACCACAATTGATTCTGGTGCTTAAACACCTCAAAGTGGGTCGTTTGTGTTCATAGAGAAGGGTAGTTGGATGAAAAGATTGGTTCGTGGAAGTTAATTAAACTCGATTCTGGTCTGTTATTGAATACAACCACCTCCAGAAGAGTCGGAGCAGAGTGAACCATCAGTAAAAACACCACATGGTCACTCATAACATTTGACATTGCATTGGTTGCCCAAAGCCCAGTCTTTCCTAGAAGGAAAAAGATCAGTATCTACTGTCGAAGTCAACATTTTATAATGTGGTACAAGAATACATGACATCTTTTTTAATAGGCTTTTCCATCTCTTGCGGTAACAATAAACTTTCGACAGTGGTTTCTAAAGTTTTAAAGCAGATAGTATGCAGGCAAAGGCTGGTGTCTCTTATTTTGTATTATATGTGTGGAAACATTACGACCGGGTGGTTCAGTGGTTAGCATACTAGCCTATCATCCACTAGGTTCCGGAATCGATTCCCGAAGCTGCTTCTGTGTTTATTTGAATTAGAATATTGATTTTCAGTTTGTAATAAATCTGTATTGTCAATATTTCTTTAAATAGAACAGTACAGTCAGTCTGTGAAATATGCATACACCTACTACCATCTACAGTTATATAACCTATGATTGTGGTGGTATATGTGTGTATGTCAGGTTAGTCAGTTTCCTTGCAATAAAAAANCCATCTACAGTTATATAACCTATGATTGTGGTGGTATATGTGTGTATGTCAGGATAGTCAGTTTCCTTGCAATAAAAACTGAACACGACTTGATGGGCTCAATGAACTGGAACTCATTGCCATAACCATTAAAGTTCTAGTGGTTCGTAATCCACTATAAGCTGTAGGTCCACTAATACCNCCTTATTATTATTATTATTATTAAGACTAAACATAACGGGGTTTCTTGGACTCAGGTTGGCACAAATGTAATACCACGTTTGTGAGTTAGAATTTTACTTTATTCAGCGATCAATTTCTGGCTGCATACCAGTTTTTCTGCTCTCCCATGCAGCGATTCTTTCCCGTCTTATCGGTTGCAGGCTCACTAGGACAGTCTGAGACTTGGAAGGGTACGCGTCAAATCTGTAATTGGAGAGAATGAAAAAAATACTTGGTATATCACTGTGGCTATACTAGAAACTAAAACTTTCTAACAGACCTTTAACTTGCGCAGAATAACTACAGCTGGATCTTCGACCATGTGCTTGTTCGTCATGCATCAAAATAGCATTCAAACTCATCCTCAGCTTTCAGGTTTTTCTGCCTCCTACCTTTCCAACTATACTCCATCCAAAGTTGCTCCAGTACATCATCTTCAGTGTCTCAAGCACATCAACTCAGTTCCTAAGTGGTTTAGAAAAAAAACTCAAAAGCTTTCAACTCATGAAATTTCACATCTTTTTTGACGATCCCTCTTTCGACACCAATTCCGTTGTAGGCCATCTATTAACATGATTGTACCCTATAGATTTGTTGAGGTTCTTACGATATTTTACCATACTCCTAACAACGAATTTGGATGGGAATTAAGGTTTTAAGAGCAATCTAGTTGGCAGATCATTAGATCATGATATGTCCTCTTTACTTCTATTAAATAGTCTAGTTAGAGCACAGTCCATCGATGCGACCAGAACACTGAGGTAATTACCCTCAAATTAATTTTGGCTTTGAGCAAATTTGCCTTACACATCTTGAATAATTTATGTTTTTTTATTTAAAGATGCGCAATGGACGGAGTTTTTCACCAAGAGAAAATGGTTAAAAAGTAATTAACGACAATGTTTCAACACTAACATTTATTCCTAATAAAAAAAAAGATTCGCAAGCAGGGAATTCCTTAAACAGATTCATCGGAATCTCATAGTCAGCATTTGAAAATAATGTTAGTTTTTTGGGTGTCTTCAGAGCGCCTGTACATAGTCCGGTGACGTTCCTGTTGCTGGGAACTAGCATTATGCACGCAGATTTTCTCTCATCACAGTCACATCTTTCCTCCTCTCCATTGCAAGAGGAGATCAAAATTACAAAGAAATATGCACTGAAAATTAATAAGTTGGTTACTTTTATTAAAACTAATAATATTCGCTTACATTTTCAAATATTTTTCGTTCATTTCAACAGTATTGCTAACGTATCACTGAGAGGAAAATGTAAACAGACTCTTGTTTTTATAGAGATGACAAGAATTTAAAATAAATATTTATGATTACATGGTTGAGTCAGATTTTCCTATATTTTATAATAACGATCGTCAAAACAAAAACATATTGGATCGTTTTAATTACTGAATTAATTCTCAACGACAGTGATTGACTCAATGATCAAGTAATACACAAGAAATCATAGAAAAAACTTAGGAAACCACAAGTTGGATTATGTAGCTTTTCATCATATTTATTCTATACTTTGTGATAAAAACTGGATTTGGACTTCGACAAAGATGAGATGTGCAAATTTTGAAGAGGACCGGAAAAGTATTTACAGAGTTATTCAAGAAAAATTTGTAATTGGAAGCACCAGGAATGGATGATATTATCCCAAATTAAGCATAGGAACCGTTCTTGGATACTTACGAAAAGCTTTTATTCTAAATTTGGGGTCATTCCGATCTCTAGAACTCCAGAATTATCGAAGTTCCTGGTACATAGGAGCCCTCAGATCCCGATGTCCCAGGGTCAAACTTTTTTAGGGACTGTTCTTGGATACACACCAAAATCTTATATTCCAAATTTGAGCTTATTCCGATCACAAGAACTCGAGAATTCTGAAGTTCCTTGTACAAGGGAGCCCCCAAATCCCGATATCCCGGGGTCATTTATAGGAACTGTACTTGGGCACTTACCACAAGATTATGTTCCAAATTTGAGCTCATTCCGATCAAGATTTCTGCAAAATTCTGGTGTTTGTATGGGGGCTCCTGACCCCGTGGTTCAATTTGGCCCATTAACGAACTCGTCTTTAATCTTGTCGAAAAAAGCCGCCACACCAAATTTCAGCCAAATTGGTTGAGAATTACGTGAGTTATCGAGGATACAGACCGCCATTTTTTTTCTTCAAATAATTTTTATAATTTTTTTATACGTTTCAGACCATTTGGAACAACTTTTTATTTACTGAATGCATAACCTTTTCATCTATTGAATGATAGTGTTGAAAAGCTAAAACTGCAATATCGAGGTTCGTATTGTAAAATTATATTTAAAAAATCCGTAAAAATATGGTGGAAGATTGCGAAGAATTACCGATGAAATTAGGTACAATTTATTTTATAGAGTATCGAATTCCGTCCAAATGGACGGAATTAAAATCAAGCATTATTTTGATGCATTTAATTCCGTCTACATGAAAAAATTATCATCTATAAGCTTATGAATATGCTAAAAATAAGGAAAAGGAAAAGCCACACGTATTCCTAAAAAGCTTTTAAAGAAGCTCTTAAATAAGTGAGCAATGGTGCGTAGTTTTATAATAAAAAGTTATCAATTTTAGTATAAAACTGTCATCTTTGTCACAGAAGCCTTTGTCCGATTGGGCTTAAAATTGGTAGGCATAAAATGGGTAGCAATTAATAATATTTGCCAACATTTCAAAACATTTTATTAATATATGGGTGATTTATATATATCGTTTTTATCGATAAAATTGTATAAAAATTTCAACTTTGTAGAGCTAGATAAGCCTTTGTCCGATGGGGCAAAAAATTGGTAAGCATAAAGTGGGTACCAATTACTAATCTTCACCAAAATTCAAAAAAAAAATTCATAAATGTTGGATTTAAGATTTTATCGATAAAATGACGAATTTTTGTATGGGAACACAGAAGCCTCAGTCCGATTGGGCTAAAAATCAGCAGGGGTAAATTTGGTATTGATTGATGTTCATGATCAAAATTTCAAAATATTTTATTATTAAATGTCAGATTTGGAGCGATTTAATCGATAAAATTGCAAACTTTTGTATGGGAACCCACAGAAGCCTTAGTCCAATAGGGCTGAAAATCAATAGGGCACATTGCACTATTGAAAAAACTTCTTCGGCCAAAATATCAGCCCAATCAGATTTCGCGTTCTTGAGTAATCCTGTTCCAGCCGATTTACTATAAACTCAAACCTACCGGATTTATATGGGAGCCCAAAGAAGCCTTTGTCCGCTTGGGCTCAAAATCAATAGGTCTCCTTCCATTGATATCAATGCAAATTTTCTAAAAATTTGGGTCTAGAACCGTTTAAAAATCGATGGACGGAATTAGATGCATAAGTGGACGGAAATAGTTCGTCGAACAAAAATGGACGGAATTACCACCATTTGACATACATTTTTCAAATACCAATTGTACCCATGTGCGTAGTCCGAATTTCAAAATCTAGGACGCTATTCACATTAGAACTATTTCAACCTCCCAAATTTACAATGACGTAAATGGCTGATTTTTGATGATTTTTCAAAAATGAAATTCCGAGAAATGGGCGGAATTACCCTTTTTTACGGTAGTATTAGCTCAACTTGCTTAGTGGGTTATTCTAGACAAAATTATCTTTCGTTTGACACCATTTTTTAACCTCGAAGACCCCGTTGGGACCAATGGGGTAGTCCCATATTCAACGTACCTACAAATTATCAATAAAAACTCCTGGAATGCCTTCTAGACCAATAAACTGTTTGAAATTCTGCGAGAACTTTGCCAACCTCTGGGATCTCTGTTGTTTTTTCAACCAAACAATGGGAGTTCTAATTAGCCAGACATTTCTAAAATCATTGAAGAACTGCTTGAAAATTATTTTGATATTTGAAACAAAAAAAGAGATAAACTTTCGTATTCCAAAATTGATAAGATACACTTACATCAGCTATGAAACGAGCACTTAATTCGTTTTCGTATACAGAGAAATAAATAAACACATTACCCACTTATAAATTGATAAGATGTGAATTCATTGGCACGATTAATGTTTTTACAGAGGAGAGGAATGATAGTTATTTGATCTCAAGTGAAACTGATTTATCGCGTTCAATATTTGCTGATAACATTAACATATTACTACTGCACTACCAGATAGTTATATTTATAGTCTATGAGTTTTTATCCTGTACATTGACGACCGGGTGGTTGAGTGGTTATCACGCTAGCCTCACATCCACTAGGTTCCGGGTTC
>JXPH01014986.1:13554-25474 GCA_001014845.1 Mochlonyx cinctipes
TCTATAGGCTTTATTATTATATATTATTATCTATGCTTTGTTTAAAAAAATGGACGACATAAAAGCACTACAAAAAGTGATTAGGAGGTCTAGTTTTAGAGGTCCTAGATGTCACCTTGCCTTGAGTAAAATTGTATTTGTCGTTCTTTGCCACTTTTGGGGGTTACATTGATGGACTCTTATTACTTTTCAGCACAGATTGATAGATCTTGTCCAAATAGGTAGAAAAGTCTATAGGAGGCCCAAGTTTCTGTTTCGGGTGTGGAGAAGCTCCCTAGCGCTAGTCTTTAAGTGCCCATTAAAAATGTCCTAAGGGTAAGGGAGTTACAGACATGTTTTTTAAATTTTCTTTAATATTATTAAAGGATAAACAAACATCAAGGTCTTTGGTATTTCCAGTCAATCCTACAATTAATATTTTTAAAATTTTAATCAAAAAAGCGCACTAACCTAGCTAGGGGGCGTTAGGCCTTGATTCTAACCCTGCTCTTAAGTTATTGACTATCAAAGTTTTGATTTTTGCATGCAATAACTGGAAAAACTTTCTTTAGTCTATTTCAACGAGATCTATGCTAAAACTTGGGAGTGACAAAGTGACCAGCCCAGCACTGACAAAACTCATTTCACCCAAGGCCAAAAGTTGCCATCTAGGATCTTAAGAACAAGACCTCATTCTCATTTTTCCATGTCACATTCAAGTCTGAATTTATTCCCTGGTTTCCGACTACCGTGGTTGTGGACAAGCAAGATCATATTTTAATTCTTTCCCATAGAGGTCCGATAGGAAACTTCCTTGGTAACGAGTATGCTTTGGAAATAGTTGGGTGATGAACGGTTCAAAATTTAAGGACTACGGCCCTTTGTGGGATATAGCCGGTCAATAGTATTTTTCTATCTCCCTAGTGGTTGCTTTTATGTCACCCCATGCAACTCTGACTTGACGAAATGGTGCCAAGTTTGGCATGGTCTGCCTCTGGATCGAGTTTCTTTCCAGTCGCAGTACTTCAAAGCTTTTTTTACTACCGATCCAGGTGCCGTTAGACCAAATTAGAATCAGTGAGCCTATTCTGCTGCACGACGTGGCAAGGGAAGTGGTCATAAGATTCCATGATCAGATCAACAATCTTAGCTGGAACTCTTCTATCGCTTAATCTTTTCCAAATTGCATCCTGCTTTAGCAACAAAGGTTTTCTGAATGTCAACTAATACGAGAAACAATGCTCACACAGTGGTCGATTCTGCTCGATACACTCCTTAATAATAAATCTGGGCATATTTATTTGGTGGAAGGGACGTGCTTTTAAAAGCCTCCTTGTTTTATTCGTAATATTGCATCAAGCTTTGCGTTGATTCTTTTCAAAATAATTGTCCACAGGATTTTTCTGAGAATGAAATAATGCATGATCCCTTACCAATTGTTGCAGACACTTGTATCACCTTTCTTTAGAATCTTTGTTATCAAATTTTGTTTCCAGACACTTGGATGGAGAATGACTGTTGTAAATAGGTCTATGTCGGCTTTGAGAACTTTTATTTTTAACGCCAGAAGCGTTTTCATTTTTCAAATAAGATGTTGCTCCGCACTACAAAGATGTTTGGCATTAATCCTCATACCGATGCCGTCGGGTACTGAAGCTGGATTTTTCTAATTGTTAACGGGCTGCTCTGGATCGTCTGTATCGTTGTTAAAAACTTCGTTGAAGTGCTCACACCATATACAGAGTGGCTCGTCTTCAGTATGCAAGATGTTTCCATCCCTACCCTTAGGGCAGGCAGGACTCTCTTTTTAATCGGATACGCAAGCTCGTTAGAGATTCTATATAAACGTTGTTCAAGCTTTACATTTTTATCGTGGTTTAGTTGACGAACGAGCAACGTTTGGAAGTAATTAAAACTTACTACCGAAATTCTGAGTCGGTGATCGCAATTTTAAGAGCGCTTACTCCAATTATCGGTCGTAATAATCGTCCCGTTAACATATTCAGTATTAAATGTTCCTGTGCAGTGAGACAATGTACCGGTCAAAATACAGAAAATATCACAGCCGAAGATGCTTCAGTGTAAAATAAGCTAAATCTGTCTATTTCACGCCGTTCACAGGATTGGAGAATCTTTCAAACCACATTGTGGCGAATTTTGCTAAAGATCTTGGCTTACACCCTTGCAAGATCAGATTAACTCAAGAACTGAAGTCTCTTGATCATTTGAAGCACCGATACTTTTCCGATTCGGGTCTGCAAAACTTTGAAGAAAATCATGAATTACATCGAAAAATTGTCTTCAGCGATGAAGCCTATTTTTGGCTTAATGGCTTTGTCAACAAGCAAAATGTGCGTTATTGGACATCAAACAACCCACCTGTGCGTGGTTCAAGAGACTCCCACTCCATTGCATCTACAAAATAAGACCGTGTGGTGCGGATCTCATGCTGGGGGTGCGATTGGACCATATTTTTCGTCTATGAGAATGATCGCTATGTTACGGTCAATTGAATTCCCTATCGTGTCATGTTGGAAGACATTTTTGGCCAGAATTGGATCAAAATGATGCCATATGCCACACAGCTGGTCAAACAATTGGTCTATTGGAGAGGAAGTTCGGTAATCAGGTAATCTCGAGAAATGGTCCAGTCAAATGGCCACCTTGCACATGCAATTTAACGCAAAGGGGCTATTAAAGTTGTTGGTTTATGCTAATAAGCCAGCGACGTTAGAGGAGCTCAGGAACAATATCGAATGCGAAATTGCCAACGTTTCAGCCGATATGTGTGCAAGAGTGGTGGAAAATTGGCTCCAAAGAAACGATCGCTGCAAACGTGGTCCTGGTCAGTGTTGAATCCAGAGGGGGGCTGAGGGGGCTGAGCCCCCCTTGAGATTGTGTGAAGAAATAATTTTTAACACTTCTTGAATAATTTCATATTCTGAAAATGGTTTCTAAGTACCTTAAATTACAAAATAGTTATGTCCTCATTGAAAAACCCGTTAATAACCATAATGAAAACTAATTTCTGATTTTCATTGATTTAAAATGAATAATACCTGGCAGCTCGGACATTTAATCTATAGTGCTTATAGCAGATAATGGTAATCTCCTCATCATTTCGATAAAGATTTCCAGTGAAATTCAACAAAACAAAATAATGCTCCTAAGCGGTCCATTCAGTTCATGTCTGCCAAGTAAGTTACAGAACATGTAAGAAAATCTGCAGTTGTTGACTCTCTGATTTGATAACTTGCTTGAAGGGATTCCAGAAGAAGGGAATGGAAAATAAAGCTTTTGAAACCAATAATTTTCAAATCAAAATTTTTGCCTTTTTTAATAATCTGCAAAATACAAGGATATTGTAGTGAGTTAAATTAAAGTCTCTTTAATAGTAATTCGATAATTAAGTTTGTGGATCCATTTCACCGCCTTCTTGGAGCAGAAGCATCATCTGTTATTTCATGTGATCGAACAAAAATAAACAGTATATCGTGTATCAATTTTATCATATCAAAATATACATCTTATAATACATTTTAGGTCTAGTGCAATTTTTTTGAAAAATCATCTAAATTTATTGTTTTTGCTCTTACCCGGCTATGAACTATTTCATTTTTTTGCAATGTATTGTACTAGATTATTAAAAGCAGACCCCAATATAGACTCCTAACCCTAAATAATGAATCGCGAATAGCCAGGTAAAACGAGCCTCTAACACCTATGCCAAACGATAGATTTTACATCAAAATCCACTAAAAAACAGTTTGAAACTTTTTTAAAAATCTGGCTATTCTTAGAAACTAAAAAACTTTTTTTGGTACTTGCACGTGGTTGTCTTTTGTTCACGGGCACGAAATCCAGAAAACGAGATATAATCAGTAACCCAACCAAAGAAAACAGTAACCCTACCGAAAAAACAAAGAGAAATACACGTAACCCTAACGAAAAAACAGACATTTGTAAGGTTTTTGGATGCAAATGTTGACAGTTTAAACGATGAGGAATGCAGATCTAATTTCTTTTTAAAGAATAATTAAAAATAGTCGAGTATTTTTTTGATTTCTTTTCTACTCGACAAACTGAGATGACAACTGTGAAAAAAATAAAATTATTCGATTTAGTTGTTCATTTTACCCCCCATAAATATTTACTTATTTTCTCAGTTACTGGTTCATAGGGGGTCGGCTAGTCTAGATATATTGAAGGAAGAGATTACGTAAATTGGAGATAATCATAGTGAGAAGGCATAAAATTTTGATGAAACACGAACATTAGGAGTAATTTTCACACAATTTACATAAATATTTACCAGTAAATAAAAACAAAGTTTAGATTTATTATAAATTGATGATCATTAAAAACAAATTTTCAATTTGCGGGCGCATCTGTGGGTGCGACAGATAAATTTGAGAGTTTTGGCTGCGAAGAGAAAAGTTTTTGGTCGTAAAGAAAATATGTATTTTTCATTTTTTATTAGTATTGTGGGTGGTAATTTCAAATTATTTTTTACTTCAACTTTTCTGAAAAAATGATAGAGTATGGTAAAAAATAGAAATCGCCCATTTCACTTTTAAAATACGTTTTGGACCTCTAGAAATCTTTTGCAATCAAAATTGGGTGGATATCTTTGTCGGTTTGTTGTTTTGTAGACTGTGAGTCTTACGGTTGTGTAAAGATTTCTTCGATGATAGCGAAATTGAACTGAAAGTTTGGAATATTTTCAAATATTCATGTTAAGAACCCAATTGGGCTTAATTAGCCAAAGGTTACTTTGGCCTCCCATAATTTTTTTTTTGATTTTAATGTCAAATTGAAATAAATTCTGACGTAATCAAACAAAACGGATGAAATTTCGGCCATTGTCATCAGTAATTATTGTCAACCTTTCAATTTTGAGTCCAATGTCCAAATCCTTTTATGGGCTCTCCGGCAAATGTTGATGATTGTAATGAAAACAAGCCGAAGCGATGGTAGGAGCGGAGGCAGCCGAAAATTAAATAAAAATTTCAGCACCTTTTTGTATATCAACCGGAGGTCGTCCCCCTGCAGCATCTTTCTATGTACGACTACCACTCGGACCTGACTACATCCATAACTCTACAAACTAGAAAAGGTAAAGTCTAGAGTATTGTAATTTATCTGTTTTTTTTACTTCTCTGTTGTTCATAAGGCATGCAATTGAAGGATAAAAGAGTTATTTTTTCTCGTTTATTCCAGAAATTCCATTATATTTTATGGATTTTTTATTGGAGCCTCCCCTTCAAAATATTTCAAGTAAATCAATCAATCCCAGCAATAAAAACATTGAAAGTGAGGGAAAAAGGATTTATTTTATGACCAACCATGAAAATACCATTGGAAATAAACGTCCCTTTTCCGAAAAGTAATATAATCCATCATATATACATTTATTTTGTGTTCCTGATGAACGAGCGACTTAGTTTCACCAATCTTATCAAAAATTGGAATATTTAACTGTTATAGGGTCACACAAAATCCACAGGACTACATTTAGAGTTATTTTTACGCTAATTCGCACTTAACCATACTGTCGTTTTTAAGATAACAATGAACTTTTAAAAGGAGTTAAATGAACTCAAAAAAGAAGATCGAGCTATATATTAGGGTGGTCCCAAAAAGCCGACCTCATCCGATTTTAAGTCTCACCCCCTTAAAAGTTTCGTCTTGCAATTCTATACTTCCTCCAAAATTTTGAGCTCGATCGGATAAAATTTGTGACGTGCTACCGGCTTAAAACCGTCAAAGAAAGGGATTTTTTGAGGATTTATGGACTAAAAAAAGCAAAAAAATAATTCTGAACTTTTGTTTTTAAACCTTAATATATGAAATACATTAAAAAATAATTTCTCTTCTTGTTTTTGTGGATTTGGTTTACTGTCCTCTTGTTATGGCCCAAAATAGGTGCAAAAATTACCTATTTTTCACTGGTGAAATTTTTTTGCGCACGTCGATTTTGATGAAAAATTAGGTGAAAGTAGAAATATTTTCTGAAATTTTTAGCTTAATCGGTCAAGTGGTGCTACAGATACAGGGCTGGGAACATTCAAATCCCTGGAAAATTCAAGCGGCCCTAACGATATCTTCGGTTTAGGTTAAGCTGAAAATTGGCACATAAGTTTGTTTTAGTTCACACATCAATCTGAAAATCTAGAAGCTCAATTGGTTAAAGGCTACTATGGGCTCTAGTACAAAAGTAACTGATTTTATGAGTTTTTAAGCTATAATTCCATGGTGCAAGGTCCGAATGAGCTCAAAATTGGCACGAATGCTTAATTTGCTATTTCATGTAAGCCCTGAAATTCTGAGCAAAATCGGTCTCCAGTACAAAGGTACTCATAAAAATGTAATAAATACCAGACTTTCTTAGATAACTCTAAAGATATTCATCAGACCTTCTTCAAAATTTGCATGTTCTCTTTCCAATTCAAAATCGAGTTCCAAAGATATAAAGTTACGGAAATAAAGAAGGAATGCTATTACCCACTTTGCTATATAAAAAGCATTTCACGCTTACCACACAATATTATATGTCATCATTACTTTCAGAAAGATGACATATTGCTTAAAGTAACGATATTGCTCCTAAACAGGGCAAAAAAACAGATTAAATTTACGTACATAAATCCGCATAAATCTCATCTAAATTTCATATTTTTTCAAGTGAGAACACTTCCACATTATACGAACAGGTACCACAACAGGACAAACGTCATAATAAATTCATATCAAAATGTTGGTCAAATGATAAAAAAAAAGTTTCACACACAACCATTAATAAAAGATCAGCCTATGTGGACATATTCTGTATGGTGTGGCCTAGATTTGTTTTCAAAAGGATATAAACATAAAAATGAAACTAATTTATATTAACCAGGATCCAGTTTTTTTCTCTTTCTCTCGTTGATTTACTTCAGCATCATCCCAGTTCCAGTTCTAGTACGTGCTTTAACTTGCTGAACACTTTTTAATTAAGGGTTAAACATGAAATCATTAGGCGATAAAAAAACATTCAAGTTCATGTAGTTTGCTTGCAAGGCGAAATAAAGCTGAAGGGGAATTGTTCCGAAAAGAAGAAAAAAAAACAATTTATAAGAAACGTTTAATCTAAGATAAGATAAAATATTTCTTTTCTTCTTAAACATGTTTTCTTTTAATCAACAACTATAAAATGTATGCTTTACAATACTTGTACATCCAGAGGGCAGAGGAAAATTGATTGGAAAGGAAATTTTTGATGAAAATAAAGTATGATTTTTTTTCTACAAAAAAGAAACAATTCCTGCCATAAATGAACGATTTGGATGCATTTCTTAAAAAAAATCTTATCTGTATCTCTTTAAGATTTCTTGAAAAGCTCAGGAAAAATGTAGGAAACCACAAGGTAACTTAAAGCTTTTTTTCCTCTTTATACAGAGCTTATTAGCACAAGAACTAGATTTTAAATTGAACAAAGGTCAGAACTAGATTTTGAATTGAACAAAGGTCAGAACTAGATTTTGAATTGAACAAAGGTTAGAACTAGATTTGAAATTGAATGAAGGTCAAAAACGGCTAGTATTAACCCTCATTTAGGATAGAAACGGCAACTAGGTTATGTTCCAAATTTCAACTCATTCCGATCACGTAAAAAACTAACTTTAAAAATTATGAAAAATTGAATTGTGTGTGCACACTAGGGTGACTCTTATTTAACTGGTTTGAGAAATTTTAGCGTTGCTAAATTCCATATTTTCCCTCATTATGATTATTATAACCCGAGATTTCTGGAAGCTACTGATGCATCCAAATGAGAAAATGTTCAGCAATGTTCTTGAATGACCAAATACTTAGATTCTAAATTCAACATAGGTGCTCTCTTATCATTTGAACCCAAGATTCTGGTGCGTATGAGTTCCCAGATCCCAAGGTTTTTTGTCATAAATCTTTAAAAATCCAGAACATCAGAAATACTCACTACAAATGGGCTAGAAAACAAAATTACAAAATCCCGTGAAAACTCATTAAATTTTCTCTAACTGTATTGCAGTTTTTCCACCCGTGAAAACAAAACATCATAAACCAAACTAACGCAAAGAGAGAAGCTTAATTAATTATATCGAAAAAAGTATATTTTTCCACGGAACACAGAAAAAAGTTTTTATAAAAAACTAAATAAATAAAAAAGGCAGCAACAAAAAGCCCCAGCTCCAGCAGCACTCCGGGTACAGATTCATTTTCATTTCTACCATACCATACCGTATATGGGTAAATGTGAGCAATTGAGTAAATAAACTTTCATAATATGCACACTCAGCCCAGATTCTAAAAACCAGCATTTAAAATGCTTATTTTAAATCTAGAAAAGAAACTGCAATTTTTCCAGCAAACTAACAATGTCGAAATTTTGTTTCATTTCAGTTGCGATTTTTTTTGCACATAGAGCGTGAAAAGAAAGGGCGTACTTATCTTTTAATTTTTAGCGATTAAAAATGCATTTGCAACATCTTTTTTAATGTAAAATATGTGTTAAGAGCTATATTCTAAAGTATATATTTGACTATTATTTTTCGCTTCATTTTTGTTTCGAAACAAATTCTCCGCCAGTTTTGCAAAATGTACACAGATATTTTTGAAAACTAAAATTTTAGTTCCTATCATCAAAATCCAAGCAAAAGTCTACCGACTATTAATTTTAGTTTGAGCTTCGAATTATTATTTTTAGTTCGATTTTCAGACTTTGCCAGAAGGGCCAGGGCCCGTAACTGACCACTTTTTCATAAACAATTTTTTTTAGTTCACATAATCCAACTATTTTTTTAATTCTTTTAACTATTTATTTAGTTTTTTTCCGCCAAAAAGCGATTTCATGTTCAAGAACTTTTCTGATAGTTAAACGAACTAAAATATATCATTTCAGAAATTATCTGTGTATAACACGTAAAACGGAAATTTTCACTGCCAAATTTGAGATATTCTATTTCAAAAGATATTACTTTATTCGAAAATAAATGGAACACAACCGAGACACAAACAAAATAATACTTTTAACGCCCTCTAAAACCGATAATTTCAGAAATGATATTTTTTAATTCGTTAAACTATCAAATTAGTTCTTGAACGCGAAGTCGGTTTTTAGGAAAAAATATTGAAATAAATAGTTAAAAGAACTAAAAAAATTAGTTTGGCTATGTGAACTAAAATAAATCGTTTTTGAAAAAGATGACAGTTGCGTGCCCTGACCCCTCTAGCAAAGTTTGAAAATCGAACTAAAAATAATAGTTCGAGGCTCGAACTATAATTTTCGTTTCCAGAACTATACACCACTCGAATAAACAATATAACGCTTGTATTTCCTCTAAAATCTCTACACCCACCACAAGCAAAGCAGAATATAACGCCTTAAATCTCGGATAAAATGTCAACATCACGTTGTAGTGAAGCAATTACCTGAAAAACTTTTTTAAATCCTAAGTCGGTGAAACTTTGATACAAAAATCGGGAAAAATTGAGAACCGGCAGGAGAACCGTTTCTCGGAGGAGAAGGTTTTATCATTTTCCTAAAAAAAAAAAAATTCAACGAATCCGGTGCCGAGAGGAAGAGTGGCCTCACAAATCTAGTATATATAGATTAGACCATATATTTTAGGGGGCATTGCTAATTTTCACCATTTAACTTCAAAAATTGGTTAAGGTCATAAGGTTATGCCAGGGCAAGGACTAGGGCTTATCCGAATTTTCTTATTGGATATAGAAAATTTAAATCTGAAGAACTCACATATCAAAATACTTCCAATTGATTATCAGTTATGATAATAAACGAGTACGTATTTTCCAGTAGCTTCAGGCAGTGTAGACAAACTCCAACTTTGGCAAGATTATTGGCACAGTTTTGACGTTTAATAATTAATAATAATAATAAGGCTTATAGTACCCTATTAGGACCAGGTGAGTCCTCATATTTTAGAGAACTTTCTAGGTATTAGTGGACCTACAGCTAACAGTGGATTCCGAACCACCACAACTTTAATGGTTATGCTAATGAGTTACCAGCTCATTGGGCCCATCAAGTCGTGTTCAGTTTTTATTGCAAGAAAACTGACTAACCTGACATACACACATATACCACCACAATCATAGGTTATATAACTGTAGATGGTATGGTGTATGTATATTTCACAGACTGACTGTACTGTGTTCTATTGATAAAAATATCGACAATTCAGATTTATCACAAACTGAAAATCAACAATCTAATTTAATAGAACACAGCAGTTTCTACTGGGAATCGAACCCAGAACCTAGTGGATGTGAGGCACTCAACCACCCGGCCGTCAAAAGTTTTGACGTTTATACTCCAAAAACAGATGTTACAGGTTTTCATAGGTACCAAGTAGTTTTTTCAGTATTAGAATCAATTGTGTTAATAGTTTTTTTTTTCAAGTGGAAAACATTTCAATTTGAAATGTTTTTAAAATGTATTTTTTTAAACGGATTTTGTTATTAAGTGTTTTATAAATGGATCCATTTAAAACACATAAAAACACTTAATAATAAAATCCATTTAGAAAACATTTAAAAAACATTTTAAAAACATTTCAAATTGAAATGTTTTCCATTTGAAAAAAAATTAAGTTGCAAAGTGTGAAATCGTTTAAATTTGAAATGTTTTTAAATGTCTTTTTTTCAGTGTAGCAAATTCAGCTCCATATGAATTTGGTGGCATATCTCCAAAACCATACTACCGGTTTCAAAATATTAAAACTTTTTAGTTTGTTTTAACCAACCAAAATCATGTTTATTAAAATTTTGTCGAGCACAACGATCTGACTACGGCTGTGTCTCAGTGGAACCGAATAACCTGTTTTTGGCCATTTTGAACATGTTCCTGTTCAGGATGATTCCAGCCGCCATTCATTGGATTCATATTCACCGGTCTCTCACGTCATTTTACAAGATAAAAAACTGTTAGGAGTTCGTGAGAAAAGCTGTGAGAAACCCGTGAAGAAGTCATGAGGCTTCCTCGTGGCTTAGCCCATGAGAGAATATGACAATCAGAAAGTCAGAACTCACGTTATTCTCAACCAGTTTAACTGTAATTTTATGTGGAGGCTTTTCTTAACAAAAGTAACGACAAGTTCGTTAATGAACCAAATCGGGCCATGGAGTCTAGAGGCCCCCATTCAAACTCACTAGAATTTTTCTATCTTGAGTTCTAATGATCGGAATGAGCTCAAATTTGCAACATAATCTTGTGGTAAGTATCTAAAAACAGTTCCTAGAAAAGTTTGACACTGAGACATCAGTATCAGAGGGCTCTTATGCATCACGAATTTGCATAGCGCTTGTGTTCTAGTGATAGAAATGAGCTCAAATTTGGAATATAAGCTTTCGGTAAGTATCCAAAAANTTCTAGGGTAAGTGCCAAAAAACTATTACATGCTATATTTAGAATAATATCATCTATTTCTGGTGCTTTCAATTCCCAGACTTTCTTGGATAACTCTGCAAATGCCTTCCCGATCCTATTCAAAATTTGCACAAATCTTTATCATCATTTCCGTGAGGATTCTGTGAAAATGCCTGGAGGATGCCATGAAGACGATCTCATGCCTTACTTTAGGTGCTCCGGAATCAAATTTTTGGCTTACTACTTTTCTAATATGTACCTACTCTCATAGTATATTCAAATCTTGTTTACTTTACCTTTGTGCAATAGTGAGAAAAAAGTTGCAACTTTCTCTCCATTTTAGATTTATTTATGTCCACCATTTTAATTACAATATATAACGACTAGAAAGAAAGACAACACAATAAATGTGCTTAAAGCTTGGAATAATCTGGAATGAGACGAGGTATTTTGGAGATAAAGTGAGAGGAGAATGTGACCGTAATTTATGTTTTTATTTGGCGTGTTGCTGTGGCACCAATTTCATTTGGA